>JBCEWC010014948.1:0-14041 GCA_038996855.1 Solanum aculeatissimum
ACAAGAAGAGCATAATCAAAAAGCATTTAAGAAAATATGAAACAAGAAGCTAACCGAAGCATACTCGGCCAACAACCCCCATAAATGGCAGGTCTGCGCATCGGGTTTCGAGCTATCCGAACTCAGCCTGGCCCATTAATCAGGTATCCAGGTAATCATGTTTCGTTCAGCCCGCGAATCGAGATTTGACTGTCTCGGGCTCGGGCTGGCCCATTAATAAGGTTAAAACCGGTTCAGACTCAGGTATGCCCGCGCATCGAGTTTCGAGCCTCCAGACTCGGCCCGGCCCATTAATCGGGTTTCCAGGTGATCATGTTCAGTTCGGCCCGCGAATCGATATTCGACCGTCTCGGGCTCGGGTCGGCCTATTAATAGGGTTAAGACCGGTTCATACTCGAGTAGGCCCGCGCATTGGGTTTCGAGCCTCCGGACTTGGCCCGGCCCATTAATCGGGTTTCCAGGTGATCATGTTCGATTCGGCTCGCGAATCGAGATTCGACCGTCTCAGGCTCGGGTTGACCCATTAATAGGGTTTAGACCAGTTCAGACTTAGGTAGGCCCACGCATCGTGTTTCGAGCCATCTGGACGCGGCCTGGCCCATTAATCAGGTTTCCTGGTGATCGTGTTTGGTTAGGCCCGCGAATCGAGATTTGACAAGCTCGGGCTCGGGCCGGCCAACTAATAGGGTTAAGACCGGTTCGGAATCGGGTAGGCCTACGCATCGGGTTTCGAGCCATCCGAACTAGGCCAGGCCCATTAATCGGGTTTCCAAGTAATCGTGTTTGGTTCTGCCCGCGAATTGAGATTTGACAGTCTCGGGCTCGGGCCGGCCCATCAATAGGGTTAAGACCGGTTCAAACTCAAGTAGGCTCGCACATCGGGTTTCGAGCCTCTAGACTCGGCCCGGCCCATTAATCAGGTTCCTAGGTGATCATGTTCTGTTCAGCCCGCGAATCGAGATTCGACCATCTCGGGCTCGGGCCGGCCCATTAATAGGGTTAAGACCGGTTCATACTCGGGTAGGCCCACACATCGGGTTTTGAGCCTCGAGACTCGGCCCGATCCATTAATCGGGTTTCCAAGTGATCGTGTTCGGTTTGGCTCACAAATCGAGATTCACTCGTCTCAGGCTCGGGCCAGCCCATTAATAGGGTTAAGACCGGTTCAGACTTAAGTAGGCCCGCGCATCGGGTTTCGAGCCTCCGAACTCGGCCCAATCCATTAATCTGGTTTCTAGGTGATTGTGTTCTGTTCGGCCCGCGAATTGAAATTCGAGCGTCTCGGGCCGGCCCATTAATAGGATTAAGACCAGTTCATACTCGGGTAGGCTCGTGCATCGGGTTTCGAGCCTCTTGACTCGGCCCGGCCCATTAATCGGGTTTCCATGTGATCGTGTTCGGTTCGGCTCGCGAATCAAGATTCAACCGTCTCAGGCTCGAGCCGGCCCATTAATAGGGTTTAGACTCAGGTAGGCCCGCGCATCGCATTTCGAGCCGTCTGGACTCTGCCCGGCCTATTAATCGAGTTTCCTGGTGATTGTGTTCGGTTAGGCCCGCGAATTGAGATTTGACCAGCTCGGGCTCGGGCCGGCCGACTAATAGGGTTAAGACTGGTTCAGACTCGGGTAGGCCTGCGCATTGGGTTTCGAGCCATCCGAACTTGGCCCAGCCCATTAATCGGGTTTCCAGGTAATCGTGTTTGGTTCGGCCCGCGAATTGAGATTTGACCATCTCGGGCTCGGGCCGACCCATTAATAGGGTTAAGACTAGTTCAGACTCAGGTAGGCCCGCGCATTGGGTTTCGAGCCTCCGGACTCGGCTCGGCCCATAAATTGGGTTTCCAGGTGATCGTGATTGATTCAGCTCGTGAATCGAGATTCGACCGTCTCGAGCTCGGGCTGGCCTATTAATAGGGTTAAGACCGGTTCATACTCGGGTAGGCCCACGCATCGATTTTTGAGCCTCCGAACTTGACCCGGCCCATTAATTGGGTTTCCAGGTGATCATGTTCTGTTCGACCCACGAATCGAGATTCGACCATCTCAGCCTCGGGCCGACCCATTAATAAGGTTAAGATCGATTCATACTCGGGTAGGCCCGCACATCGGGTTTCGAGCTGTCCATACTCGGCCCGGCCCATTTATCGGGGTTTTAGGTGATCGTTTTTGGTTCGTCCCAAGAATTGAGATTTTGTCGGCTCGGGCGCGGGCCGATCCACTAATAGGGTTAAGACCAGTTCAGACTCTAGTAGGCCTGCGCATTGGGTTTCGAGCCATCCGAACTCGGCCTGACCCATTAATCGCGTTTCCAAGTGATCATGTTTGGTTCGGCCCGTGAATCGAGATTTGACCGTCTCAGGCTTGGGCCGACCCATTAATAGGGTTAAGATCAATTCAGACTCGAGTAGGCCTGCGCATCGAGGTTTGAGCCGTCCGAACTCTTCCCGACCCATTAATTGGGTTTCCAGGTGATCATGTTCGGTTCGGTCCGCGAATCGAGATTCAGTCGTCTAGGACTCGGGCTGGCCCATTAATAGGGTTAAGACTGGTTCATACTCGGGTTTACAGGTGATCGCTCATTGGGTTTCAAGCCGTCCTGACTTTGCCTGGCCCATTAATCGGGTTTACAGGTGATCGTGTTCGGTTTGGCCCGTGAATCGAGATTCGACCGTCTCGGTCTCGGGCCGACCCATTAATAGGGTTAAAGACCGGTTCAGACTCAAGTGGGCCCGCGCATCGTGTTTTGAGCCATTCGGACTCAGCCCGACCCATTAATCGGGTTTCCAGGTAATCGTGTTCGGTTCGGCCCACGAATCAAGATTCGACCATTATGGGCTCGGGCCAGCCCATCTGGACTTGGCCCGGACCATTAATTGGGTTTCCAGGTGATCGTGTTTGGTTCGGCCTGCGAATCGAGATTCGACCGGACCGGGCTCGAGCTGGACCATTAATAGGGTTTAGACCAGTTCGGACTCGGGTATGCCTGCTTCTCGGGTTTCGGGCCTTCCAGACTCGGCCCAACCCATTAATTGGGTTTCTAGGTGATTGTGTTCGGTTCGTCTCGCGAATCATGATTTGACCGGTTCAGGCTCGAGTCGACCCACTAATACGGTTAAGATCGGTTCAGACTCGGGTAGGCCTGCACATTGGGTTTCGAACCATCCGGACTCGGCCCGACCCATTAATCGGGTTTCCAGGTGATCATGTTCGATTTGGCTCGCGAATCGAGATTCGACCGTCTCGGGCTCAGGCCGACTAATTAATAAGGTTAAGACCGGTTCATACTCGGGTAGGCCCCCGCATCGGGTTTCGAGCCGTCCTGACTCAGCCTGGGCCATTTATCAGGTTTCTAGATGATCGTTTTCGGTTTGGCCCGCGAATCGACGTACAACCGTCTCGGACTCGGGCCGACCAATTAATAGCGTAAAGACCTGTTCGGACTCAAGTAGGCCCGCACATCGGGTTTCGAGCCATTCGGACTCAACCCGACCCACTAATCGGGTTTCCAGGTAATCATGTTTAGTTCGGCTTGCGAATCGAGATTCGAATCGCTCGGGCTTGGGCCGGCTTATTAATAGGGTTAAGAACGGTTCGGACTCGGGTAGGCCCGCGCATCAAATTTTGAGCCTTTCGGACTCGGCCCTGCCCATTAATCGGGTTTCCAGGTGATCGTGTTCGGTTCGCCCCGCGAATCGAGATACGATCGGCTCGGGCTCGGGCTGGACCATTAATAGGGTTTAGACAGGTTCAGACTCAGGTAGGCCCGTGCATCACATTTTGAGTCATCCAGACTCAGCCCGACCCATTAATCGAGTTTCCTGGTGATCGTGTTCGGTTAGGCCCCCGACTCGAGGTTTGACTAGGTAGGGTTCGGGCCGGCCCACTAATAGGGTTAAGACCGGTTCAGACTCGGGTAGGCCTGCGCATTGACATTCGAGCCATCCGAACTCAGCCCGACCCATTAATCGGATTTCCAAGTGATCGTGTGTCGGTTTGGCCCGTGAATCGAGATTCGACCGTCTCCAGCTCGGGCCAGCCCATTAATAGGGTTAAGACTGGTTCATACACGGTTAGGCTCGCGCATCGGGTTACGAGCCGTCCTGACTCTTCCAGCCCATTAATCGGGTTTCCAGGTGATCGCGTTCGGTTTGGCCCGCTAATCGATATTCGATCGTCTCTGACTCGGTCCGGCCCATTAATAGGGTTAAGACCGGTTCGGACTCGGGTGGGCCCGCGCATCAGGTTTCGAGCCGTTCAGACTCAGCCTGACCCATTAGTCGGGTTTCCAGGTAATCGTGTTCGGTTTGGCCTACAAATCAAGATTCGACCATCTCGGGCTCGGGCCGGCTCATTAATAGGGTTAAGACGAGTTCAAACTCGTGTAGGCCAGCGCATCGAGTTTTGAGCCATACGGACTCAGCTCGGCCCATTAATCGGGTTTCCAAGTGATCGTTTTCAGTTCGGCCCACGAATTGAGATTCGACCGGCTCGGGCTCGGGCCAACCCATTAATAGGGTTAAGATCGATTCGGACTCAGGTAGGATCACGCATCGGGTTTTGAGCCGTCTGGACTCGGCCCGACCCATTAATTGGGTTTCTTGGTGATCATGTTCAATTTTGCCTGCAAATCGAGATTCGACTGACTTGAACTCGGGTCGGCCTATTAATAGGGTTAAAATCGGTTCGGACTTGGGTAGGCCTGCGCATTAGGTTTGGAGTCGTCCGGACTCGGCCCAGCCCATTAATCGGATTTCCGGGTGATCATGTTAAGTTCGGCCCGCAAGTCGAGATTCGACCGACTCAAACTTGAGGTGGCCCATTAATAGGGTTAAGAACTGTTCGGACTTGGGTAGGCCCGCGTATCGAGTTTCGAGCCGTCAGGACTCGGCCCGAACCATTAATCGGGTTTCTAGGTGATCGTGTTCGGTTCGTCCCGCGAATCAAGATTTGATCGGCTCGGGCCGGCCCACTAATAGGGTTAAAACTAGTTCAGACTCGGGTAGGCCTGCGCATCAGGTTTCGTGCCATCCAGACTTGGCCCGACTCATTAATTGGGATTCCAGGTGATCGTGTTCGGTTCGGCCTGCGAATCAAGATTCGACCATCTCAGACTCGTGCCGGCCCATTAAGAGGGTTAAGACCGGTTCACACTTGGGTAGGCCTGCGTATAGGGTTTCAAGCCTTCCAGACTCGGCCCGGCCTATTAATTGGGTTTCCAGGTAATCGTGTTCGGTTCGGCCTGCGAATCGAGATTCAACCGGCACGGGCTCGGGCCGGCCTATTAATAGGGTTAAGAACGGTTCATACTCGGGTAGGCCCGCGCATCAGATTTCGTGCCATCCGGACTCGGCCCTGCCCATTAATCAAGTTTCAAGGTGATCGTGTCCGGTTTGGCCAGTGAATCGAGATACGATCGGCTCGGGCTCGGGACGCACCATTAATATGGTTTAGACCGGTTCGAACTCGGGTAGGCCCGCGCATCGGGTTTCAAGCCGTCCAGACTCGGCCTGACCAATTAATTGGGTTTCCTGGTGATCGTGTTCGGTTCGGCCAGCGAATCGAGATTTGAAAAGCTCGGGCCGACCTACTAATAGGGTCTGTACTCGCCCCGGTCCATTAATCGGGTTTCAAGGTGATCGTGATCAATTTGGTCTGCAAATCGAGATTCGACCGACTCGAACTTGGGGTGGCCCATTAATAGGGTTAAGACCGGTTCAGACTTGAGTAGGCCCGCGAATCAGGTTTCGAGCCATCCGGACTCGGCCCGACCTATTAATCGAGTTTCTAGGTGATCATGTTTTGTTCGGCCTGCGAATCGAGATTCGGTCGTTTTGGGCTCAGGCTCAGGCCGACCCATTAAAAGGGTTAAGACCGGTTCAGATTCGGGTAGGCCCGTGCATCGAGTTTTTAGTCGTACGGACTCGGCCCAGTCCATTAATCGGGTTTCCAGTTGATCATATTCGGTTCGGCCCATGAATCGAGATTCGACTGTCTCGGGCTCGGCCCGGTCCATTAATCGAGTTTCCAAGTGATCGTGTTCAGTTCGGCCAGTGAATCGAGATTCGACCGACTCAAACACGGGCCGACCTATTAATAGGATTAAAACTAGTTTGGTCTCGGGTTAGCCCGCGCATCAGGTTTTTGAGCCGTCCGGACTCGGCCCGGCCCATTAATTGGGTTTCAAGGTGATTGTGTTCGGTTTGGCCCACAAATAGAGATTCGATCAGCTCGGGCTCGGGCCGTCCCATTAATACGATTAAGACTAGTTCAGACTCGAGTAGGCCCGCATATCAGGTTTCGAGCCATTCAGACTCGGCCCGACCCATTAATCGGTTTTCCAGGTGATCGTGTTCGGATCGGCCTGCGAATCAAGATTCGATCGGCTCGGGCTCCGGCTGGCCTATTAAGGGTTTTGAGCCGTCCAGACTTCGCCCGACCCATTAATCGAGTTTCTAGGTGATCGTGTTCGGTTCGGCTTGCGAATTGAGATTTTGACCGGCTCGGGCCGACCTTCTAATAGGGTTAAGACTGCTTTAGACTCGGGCAGACCTGCGAATCAGGTTTCGAGCAATCAGCACTCGGCCCAACCCATTAATCGGGTTTCCAGGTGATAGTGTTTGGTTTGGCCCGCAAATTGAGATTTGACCATCTTGGGCTCGGGCCGGCCCATTAATAGGGTTAAGACCGGTTCAGACTCGGGTAGGACCGCACATCGGGTTTTGAGCCATCCAGACTCCGCTCGGCCCAATAATCGGGTTTCTAGGTGATCGTATTTGGTTCGGCCCGTGAATTGAGATTCGTCCGCCTCGGGTTCGGGCCGACCCATTAATAGGGTTAAGACCGGTTCAGAATCGGGTAGGCCCGTGCATCGGGATTTAAGCCATCCGGATTCGGCCCAGCCCATTAATTGGGTTTTCAGGTGATCATGTTCGGTTCGGCCCGCGAATTGAGATTCAACCGTCTCGGACTCGGGCCTTACCATTAATAGGGTTTAGATAGGTTCGGACTCGGGTAGGCCCACACAATGGGTTTCAAGCCATTCGGACTCGGCCCGACCCATTAATCGGGTTTCAAGGTGATCGTGTTCGATTCGGCCTGCAAAGCGAGATTCGACCGTCTCTGGCTCTGGCCGGCCCATTAATAGGGTTAAGACCGATTCAATCTCGGATGTCCTGCGCATTGGGTTTCGAGCCATCCAGACTCATCTCAGCCCATTAATTGGGTTACAAGGTGATCATGTTCGATTCGGCCCGTGAATCGAGACTCGACCGGCTCGAGCTCGGGCCGACCCAATAATAGGGTTAAGACCGGTTCAGACTCAAATAGGCTCGCGCATTGGGTTTTGAGCCTTCCGGACTCGGCCCGACCCATTAATCGAGTTTCCTGGTGATCGTGTTCAATTCAGCCCACAAATTGAAATTTGATCGACTGGAACTCGGGCCGGTCCATTAATAGGGTTAAAACCAATTTGGACTCGGGTAGGCCCGCCCATCGGGTTTCGAGCCATCCAGACTCGGCCCGGCCCATTAATCGGGTTTCCAGGTGATCGTGTTCAGTTTGACCCGTGAATCGAGATTCGAGTGACTCAAACTCGAGCTGGCCCATTAATAGGGTTAAGACCGGTTCAGACTCGTGTAGGCCCGCGTATCGGGTTTCGAGCCCTCCAGACTCGGCTCGGCCCATTAATCGAGTTTGATCGACTCTGCCCGACCCTATAATTGGGTTTCCAGGTGATCATGTTCGGTTCGGCCCGTGAATCGTGATTCGACCATCTCATACTCGGGCCACCCCATTAATAGGGTTAAGACCGATTCAGACTCGGGAAGGCCCGCGCATCAGGTTTCGAGCCGTCCGGACTTGGCTCGGCCCATTAATTGGGTTATCAGGTGATCGTGTTTGGTTCGGCCCGCAAATCGAGACTCGACCGGCTCGAGTTCGGGGCGACCCATTAATAGGGTTAAGACTGGTTCAGACTCAGATAGGCTCGCGCATCGGGCTTCGAGCCATCCGGACTTGGCCCTTCCCATAATCGGGTTTCCTGGTAATCGTGTTCAATTCGTCCTGCAAATTGAGATTCGACCGACTCGAACTCGGGCAGGCTCATTAATAGGGTTAAAACCGATTCGGACTTGGGTAGGCCCGCGAATTGGGTTTCGATCCATCCGGACTCGGCCCAGCCTATTAATCAGGTTTCCAAGTGATCGTGTTTAGTTTGACCCGCAAATCGAGATTCGAGCGACTCGAACTCGGGTCGGCCCATTAATAGGGTTAAGACCGGTTCAGAATCGGGTAGGCCCGCGCATCGGGTTTCGATCCATTCGGACTCGGTCTGACCCATTAATAGGGTTAAGACCGGTTTGGACTCGGGTAGGCCCGCGCATTGGGTTTTAAGCCATGCAGACTTGGCCCCGCCCATTAATCGGGTTTTCAAGTGATCGTGTTCGCTTCGGTCCACGAATTGAGATTCGGCCATCTCGGGATTGGGCTGACCCATTAAAAGGGTTAAGACCAGTTAAGACTCGAGTAGACCCGCACATCGAGTTTTGTGCCATCCTGACTCGGCTCCACCCATTAATTGGGTTTCCAAGTGATCGTGTTCGATTCCGCCCGTGAATCGAGATTCGACCGTCTCGGGCTCGGGCGGACCCATTAATAGGGTTAAGATCGGTTCGGACTCAGGTAGGCCCGCGCATAGGGTTTCGAGCTGTTCGGACTTGGCCGGACCCATTAATCGGATTTCCTTGTGATCTTGTTCGGTTCGGCCCGCGAATTGAGATTCGACCGTCTAGGGTTCGGGCCGGCCCATTAATAGGGTTAAGACCGGTTTGGACACAGGTATGACCGCGCATCGGGTTTCGAGCCGTCCGGACTCAGCCCCGCCCATTAATTGGGTTTCAGGTGATCGTGTTCGGTTCGGCCCGTAAATCGAGATTCGACCGTCTCGGGCTCGGGCTGGCCCATTAATAGGGTTAAGACCATTTCGGACACGGGTAGGCTCGCGCATCAGGTTTCGAGCCTTTCGGACTCGGCTCGGCCCATTAAAAGATTTTCTAAGTGATCGTGTTTGGTTTGGTCTGCAAATTGAGATTCGACCTTGTCGAGCTCGGGCTTGCCCATTAATAGGGTTAAGACCAGTTCAGAGTTGGGTAGGCCCGCGCATCGTGTTTCGAGCCATCCGAACTCGGCCCAGTCCATTAATCGAGTTTTCAGGTGATCGTTTTCGGATCGGCCCGCGAATTAAGATTTGATCGGCTCCGGCTCGAGCTAGCCTATTAATAGGGTTAAGAACTGTTCGGAATCGGGCAGGCCCGCGCATCAGATTTCGAGCCATCCAAACTCGGCCCGACCCATTAATCGGGTTTCTAGGTGATCGTGTTCGGTTTGGCTCGCGAATTGAGATTTGACTTGCTCAGGCTCGGGCCGAACCATTAACAGGGTTTAGATCGGTTCGGATTCGGGTAGGCCCGCGCATTGGGTTTCGAGCAGTCCAGACTCGGCCCGACCCATTAATCGGGTTTCTAGTTGATTGTGTTCGGTTCGGCCTGCGAATTGAGATTTTGACCGGCTCGGGCTCGGGCCAACCCACTAATAGGGTTAAGACCGGTTTAGACTCGGGTAGGTCTGCGCATCGGGTTTCGAGCCATCCGGACTCGGTTTGGCCCATTAATCAGGTTTCCTGTTGATCGTGTCCGGTTTGGCCTGCGAATCGAGATTCGACCGCCTCGGGTTAGGGCCGACCCATTAATAGGGTTAAGACTGTTTCAGAGACGGGTAGGCTCGCGCATCGAGTTTCGAGCCATCCAGATTTGGCCCGGCCCAGTAATTGGATTTCCAGGTGATTATGTTCAGTTCGGCCGGCGAATCGATATTCGACCGCTTCGGAATCTGGTCGGACCATTAATAGGGTTAAGATCGATTCGGACTCGGATAGGTGCACGCAACGGGTTTCGAACCGTCCAAAATTGGCCTGGCCCATTAATCAGGTTTCTAGGTGATCGTGTTCGATTCATCCCGCGAATCGATATTCGACCGTCTCGAGCTCGAGCCGGCCCTTTAATAGGGTTAAGACTGATTCAGACTGTGATGGCCTGCGCATCGGGTTTCAAGCTGTCCGGACTCGGCTCGGCCCATTAATCGAGTTTCCAAGTGATCGTGTTCGGTTTGACCTGCGAACCGAGAATCGACCTACTCATGCTCGGGCTGGCCCATTAATAGGGTTAAGACCGATTCAGACTCAGATAGGCTCGCGTATCGGGTTTCAAGCCGTCCAGACTCGGCCCGACCCATTAATCGGGTTTCTTGGTGATCGTGTTCAATTCGGCCCACAAATCGAGATTCGACTGACTCAAACTCGGGCCGGCCCAATAATAGGGTTAAAACTGGTTCAGACTCGGGTATGCCCTTGCATCGGGTTTCGAGCCATCCAGAATCGGCCTGGCCCATTAATAGGGTTTCTTGGTGATCGTGTTCGGTTCGGCCTGCGAATCGAGATTCGACTGTCTTGGGCTAGGGCCGGCCCATTAATAGGGTTAGGACTGGTTGGGACTCGGGTAGTCTCGCGCATCGGGTGTCGAGCCATCCGGACTCGACCGTGCCCATTAATTATGTTTATAGGTGATCGTGTTCGGTTTGGTCCGCGAATCGAGATTCGACCATCTCGGGCTCGGCCTGACCCATTAAAAGGGTTAAGACCAGTTCAGACTTGGATAGGTCTGTGCATCGGGTTTCGAGCCATTCAGACTCGGCCCGTCATATTAATCGGGTTTCTAGGTGATCGTTTTCGGTTCGGCCAGTGAATCGAGATTCAATCGGCTCGGGCTCAGGCTCGGGCCAGCCCCTTATGGGGTTAAGACCGGTTCGGACTCTAGTAGGCCCGCACATCGGGTTTCAAGCCATCCAGACTCAGTCGGGCCCATTAATCGGGTATCCAGGTGATCGTGTTAGGTTCAGGCCGCGAATCGAGATTCGACCATCTCGGGCTCAGACCGGCCCAATAATAGGGTTAAGACCGGTTCAGACTTGGGTAGGCCCACGCATCGGGTTTCGAGCCTTTCGAACTTGGTCCGACCCATTAATCAGGTTTCTGGGTGATCGTGTTTGACTTGGCTCGCGAATCGAGATTCGACTATCTCGACCTCGGGCCAACCCATTATAGGGTTATGAACGGTTCGGACTTGGGTAGGACTGTGCATCGGGTTTCGAGCCATCCGATTTCGGCCCGGCCAATTTATAGGATTTCCTGGTGATCATGTCGTTTGGGCCCGCAAATCGAGATTCGACCGTCTAGGGCTTGGGCTAACCCATTAATAGGGTAAGATCGGTTCGGACTCACGTAGGACCGCACATCAGGTTTCGAGCCGTTCGGACTCGGCCCGACCTAATAATCGGGTTTCCAGGTGATCGTGTCCGGTTCAGCCCGCTAATCGAGATGCGATAGTCTCGGACTCGGGCCAGCCCATTAATAGGGTTAAGACCGGTTCGGACTCGGGTAGGCCCGCGCATCAGGTTTCGAGCAGTCCGGACTCGGCCCGACCCATTAATCAAGTTTCCAGGTGATCGTGTTCTTTTCGGGCCGCGATTCGGGATTCGAGCGTCTCGAGCTCGGGCCGACCCATTAATAGGGTTAAGATCGGTTCAGACTCAGGTAGGCCCGCACATCGGGTTTCGAGCCGTCTGGACTCGTCTCTGCCCATTAATTGGGTTTCCAAGTGATCGTGTTTGGTTCGGCCTTCGAAACGAGATACGATCGTCTCGGGCTCGGGCCGACCCTTTAATAGGGTTAAGACCAGTTCGGAGTCGGATGGCCCGCGCATCAGGTTTCGAGCCATCCGTACTTGGCTCAGCCCATTAATTGGGTTTACAAGTGATCGTGTTCGGTTCATCCCGTAAATCGAGACTCGACCGGCTCGGGTCGGCACATTAATAGGGTTAAGACTGGTTCAGACTCAGATAGGCTCGCGCATCGGATTTCCAGGTGATCGTGTTTGGTTTGGCCCGCGAATCGGGATTAAAGCGTCTCGAGCTCAGGCCGACCCATTAATAGGGTTAAGACCGGTTAGGACTCGGGTAGGCTCGCGCATCATATTTCGAGCCTTCGGGACTCGAACCGACCAATTAATCGGGTTTTTAGGTGATCGAGTTTGGTTAGGTTCGGCCTGCGAATCGAGATTCGACCATCTCAGGCTCAAGACGGCCCATTAATAGGGTTAAGACCGACTCGGAATCGGGTTGGCCCGCGCATCAGGTTTCGAGCCATTCGGACTCGGCCCGACCCATTAATCGGTTTTCCAGGTGATCGTGTTCGGTTCGGCAGGCGAATCGAGATTCGACCATTTTGGGCTAGAGCCGACCCATAAATAGGGTTAAGACCGATTCGAACTCAGATAGGCCCGCGCATCGGGTTTCAAGCCATCCGGACTCGGCCTGGACCGTTAATCGAGTTTCCAGGTGATCGTGTTCGGTTCAGCCTGCGAATGGAGTTTCCACCATCTCGAGCTCGGGCAGGCTCATTAATAGGATTAAGACCGGTTCGAACTCGGGTAGGCCCGCGCAATGGGTTTTGAGCCGTCCGGACTCGGCCCAACCCATTAATCGGGTTTCCAGGTGATGGTGTTCGGTTCGGCCAGCGAATCAAGATTTGAACGGCTCGGGCTCGGGACGCCCATTAATAGGGTTAAGACCAGTTCGGACTTAGGTAGGCTCTCACATCGAGTTTCGAGCCATCCGGACTCGGCCCGACCCATTAATCGGGTTTCCATGTGATCTTGTTCAATTTGGCTCGCGAATCAAGATTCGACCGTCTCAGGCTCGTGCTGTCCCATTAATAGGGACCGGTTCGGTCTCAGGTAGGCCCGCGCATCGGGTTTGGAGCCTTCCAGACTTGGTCTGGCCCATTAATAGGGTTTCTAGGTGATCGTGTTTGGTTCGGCCCGCGAATCGAGATTCGACCGCCTCGGGCATAACCTGTGCTTCTCATTCATATGTCTATGACAATGCTACTGAGATAAGAGATCGAAATAGGTAGTACCAAACTTACATACCGGACTTGGCCGTTGAGGCCATAACTGTTTAGAGACAAGATACAACCGAACTATATACAATAAGTCTACAAAGCCTCTACAAGATAGAAAATCTTAATATAGGTCGGGACAGGCCCCGCCTTACATCAAACTATTATACAATACCAAAATGCACCAAAAGCAGTTGGGTGTCAGATGCACCAATATTGGAGATCTACTAGCTAGAGTACCTATACCTGCATCATGAATTGCAGCATCCCCCACGAGGGATGTCAGCAGGAAATAATGCACTGAATATGTAAGGCAATAGCACATATAAAATGAAAACTCAAGTAAAGTCAAGTAGCAATATATAAATGCATAGATCATAATAAAAGACGACCTTGTTATACTTGGGGAACCGTGTACGTTACATTCTTTATTTTCAATGGTTTATAATTCCTTTAGGTATTGAATATAAATGACCAACTGATCAGTGGTAAAAGAGGATGACCCATGCTAGGCATTTTAACCCCAGGGATGTTATCCTCATAGCTATATAAATTGGGATCGACCCATAAAAGGATTTCGCCCCTAGGTACCACCCTCACAAACCAAGTGAGATCAACCCATGCTAGGATCTTGCCCCTGGGCTGCCACCCACGCTGTGAAAAGTGTTCAAATTATTCTTTAATACTTTGAGATGGTACTTTGGTAGTCATGACGTTGTTGAGCTTTGGGACCATGTACCAGTAAGGTAGGACATGCCAATAGCCTCTTGAGGCAGTACGATAATATAAGGAACAAGTGTAACATTGACATGCCAAATAGAAGCTTAAATGACACAATTATCCTCACGAATGTAAAATAAACTCATCATACTGGTGTTTGGAAGAGTAAACTACAGATTTACTAATAAACAACACGTCCACTAATGGAATAACACTTGGGAATTTCACTCGTTAACAGTGACACGAGTATTGGATTTCATGCCAAAGAATATGGAATAGGATAGCCTTACATACCTTGTTTCCGAATCCACAC
>JBCEWC010014949.1:0-14040 GCA_038996855.1 Solanum aculeatissimum
TCATTTCAATTCTAGTCAATTTCCTTGAAATTTATTTCAATTCTAGCCAATTCTTGTGCAATCTCTTACAATCCTAGCCTAAATTGAGTTGATTTATGGCTCAATTTTAAATTTCAGCCCAATTTCATTTAATTTGAACCCGGGTTGACCCATTTGACCCGAAATTCGCCCCATATTTGTGATTTTAATCACAGTCGTTTGATCAATTTAATCCAACGACCTATATTATTTATTTTTTATTTCCTTTTTTTTATCTTAATCCCCCAAAACCCTAATTCATTTCCTCATTCTCATCCTCCTCTTTCTCTTTCCTCACCCTCTCTCTCTCTAAAAAAAAAGAGGGGTGGCGACTGCCTCTCTCCTCCACCGCCGACTGCCCCCATCTCTCCACCCCCTCACCTCTTTCTCCCTCACACCATCTCCTCTCCCGTCAGCCTCTTTCTCTCCCTTTCTCTCCCTCACCAGCAAACCCAGAAACCCCCAAAATCTCTCAACCCCACCGGCAGCCCCTCGCTGCCGGAACCCACCGGATCCCTCCTCTCCTTTTTTCGTCCAGCAAACGACCCCTTTGTATCTCTCCCTTATCTCCTCTCCCCCACCGGAAAACCAGTCCGCCGCCGCGACCCCTCTGTCCTCCGACACCTCATTCTCCTCCCTCTTTTCTCATCTCCTCTCCTGTCTCCTCTCTTGTCTCCAGTCGTGAAGACCCCCTCGAAAACAAACATATTGAAAATTTCTTTTTAATCTTCCCTCATCGACAGAGACATCACTGGAGTACGAAAGAGAAATTCAAATAACGGTGACCAAGATGAGAGCATTGTCTGCTTAATTGTTAAAATCTCAATTTTAATTGCTAACAAACGAATACGGTATGATTTCCACTTTATTATCACTTTTGTTATTCACTTGAAAATTCATATTGTTGTGTGTTGTTACTGTTAACTCGGTGTTCAGGACTGTGAATTCGAATGTTAAGGTCTCTTAAACCGTCGAAATTAGTTGAATACAGACTGATCTAGATAGAATCGAATGTCTTGGTTAATCTTGGTCACCCCAATGGATCTAATTTATGATTTTCAATAGTTATTGCTTCTTAATGTGATTCACTCTTTTCCCTGGTTTAAATAATGCTCATCGCTGATCTATCACTGCTTTTATCGACCCTTATTTGTAGTCGGGATGCTTGATTTTGGCTACTTGATTGCTTGGATTGTTTCAATATTTTGCAAAATATTTTTTTTTCTTGCAAGTAAATTTGGTTGCTGCAATTATTGATTTTGGTGGCCTGAAAATTCATTAAGTTCCTCCTTTTATTCCATCTGTTTGAAGTTGAGTGATACTGTAACCAAATTAATTCTTGCTTGCCTTATTTTGTTTAAGAAGATTTATGCTTGACCTGTTTTGGTAAACCCAAATTTTATGATTGTATATAGATTAATCGTAATATGTTATAATTGATTTCTTTACCCCAGTTAGTATAGACAAATTTTACACTCATGTATATATGGCAATACCTTTTAAATTGATTTTATTTACCTTGTTTAAATATGAACAAATTGATATACTAATTTTGGTTAATGGTCTAATTGACCGGACAATCTTTCTTGCCTTAATTTAATTCTTTGGTCATATATGGCATATTGGTTTTTAAATTGATTTTCTTTCTTAATTGAGCAGCCCCAACATTCACAATAAAAACAGAACCCTCTCAGACAATTGAAAAGGAGCTTCACAGACACTACACACGAATTCTTACACTTTGTCAAAAAAAAATATACTACTGTTTCTTTAATATTTTTTCTGTCAAGACCAAAGTTTCAAGAGATCATTGTGTTCAACCGGTCAGTATTTTATTATGATTATTTTTTTATGTGCATATGTCCTTGAATTGTTGTCATTGTTATACACCTGTACTGCTAGTTTCTTTTTAGTATTGCAGGTTTTAGATTAGTTTCATCAAGACGTGAAGAGTCGCCGGGGCGAGGATGGATTCGGAGAAAGATTGCAACATTAATTTTTATTAAATTCGTGTTGTATTTATTTATTTTTTCTTTCTTCAGAATCTTGTAATAACGTAATGAAAATTGGGGATCTACTAGAGGGGAGGAGAATTTATGTGCTAAGTGTTTTTATTATTATTATTTTCTTTGCTTTGAAACACTTTTAGGCAAAATACTAATCTAGGTTAACAACTAAAATAAGTTATATGTATGTCTGTCTAAATAAAAAATAAAAAAAATGCTTCAATATGTCAAGATGTAGAAACCATGCCTATATGATTTATTAGCATTTTCACAAAATTTAGAAATCATGTTTTAGGTTAATTAATATTTTCAATGTTAGAGTTACAAAAGCATGTTTACTCTTTTCATAAATCTAGAAACCATGCCTATAGGATTTATTAGTATGAGATCATGTTTTAGGTTAATTAATATTTTGTGCTAGAAATCATGTCTATAGGATTTATTAGCAATATTTACTCTTTTTCACAAAATTTAGAAATCATGTCTTAGGACAATTAATATTTTCATATTATATGTCATGCCTATAGGAGTTATGAAAGCATGCCTATTTTTTTTCATAAATTTTAGAAACCATGTCTTAGGATAATTAATATTTTTCAAATTAGAAATCATGCCTATAGGATGCATGTTTATTCTTTGCATAAATTTAGAAAAATCATGTTTTAGAACATTTTTCTCATGTTCAATTTTAATACAACTTTAAAACACCTTTAGAATTTTCTTTCACAAGCTAATTTGAAGACTTAGGTCTAAATACTAATGCACTTAATAAATAATAAAGTTTTGCACTATTACCTGTGTTGGCATGTGTTTGTGAGGCAAACTTGAAACTTTATGTGCTAATTGCTCGTCTTTTTGTGTTTTTGTTTGACGCGAGTCAATAGGAAGCCTAGATTTTCCTTTAAAGTCTAGAACTACCTAAACTAGAAGTCCAATGCCTCTTGGACCTTAGGAGGGACGATAGGCACTTTAGGAATCGATTAGATTTTCTCTTTTTAGTACGCTTTAAGTAAAAATAAAATAAATCTGACTTAGGAGGGGTAGGGGTAGAAAGGACCCTCAGACATGATGAATTCAAACTCGAGCTTAAAATGGGAACGAAACTTTGGTTTTCGTCCCTTGGCTTAAAACAAGCCTTGTGAGCTAAATCGACAAACTTGATTTGTCTTCCGAAAATGAAAAACCGAGTAAACTGATTTGAGTGTTAATTTTTGCTTAGTGTAATTTCTCTTTTTCTCTCTTTCTTTAACTGTTTGGGATAGTTAGAATCTATTCTTTTGTTAATTATTTCTTTAGGCAAACTTTCTTAGGAAAATAATTTTTTTTTAAAAAAATCGCTTTTCTTAAATAAAATTTACTCTTAAAACCTTCTTTATCACTTAGAATATTTTTAGGATAAAAACTTTAAATAAAAAAGAGACCTTTATTTGTGACCCCCCCCTCCCCACATAGGATAGACACGGTCGGGACCCGGATTTGCGGACCTCGAGGGGTGCCTAACACCTTCCCCTTGAGGTAACCTGAACCTTTACCCAGACTCTGGTAGTTTGACCTTAGCCTTAGAACTAGGCCTAGAATGGTGTCCTATGGTGGCGACTCTTTAATTCAAAAATCCCAAAAGAGTTTTTTGCCACGACATCGTCCAGGTTTCCTTTTCCGCGAGGAAAAAATGGGGCTCGACACATGTTTATTCGTACTAACATCTCATTGCTTGGGAACACTGCATTTTGTTTCGTGCGTGCAGGTTCAGGTAGGGATTTTGATTGACCCCTCTAATAGGAGCCAATTCAGTTGTGAGTTGGTAAGCTTTACCTCTTCCTGAAGCTTTCACAGGATGTTTACTTTTTTTTGTACAATTGGGTATGGTCAGGGCCCTTTCTCGACAATGTTAGTGACACTCTTAGAGGCTATTGTGGACATGTTAATTTGGGTTGGTTCTTTTGAAACTTCCGGTCTCCATCCATAGGTCTGGCATGAATATATATGTGTTTGTACCTCTGTTGTTGCATCCTCGTGCGTTAGCTACTACTTTATCATTTTAGTTTACCTATCTTTATGTACATGACTTATTGTTGACTAGGTCATGACCTAAATGGTCCAGGCTTAGGTTTTCAGATGTTATGCTGCTTGATTTTTTGTGTCACGACCCAAAATTGAATTGCAACTAAAGAGGATAAAGTAAAGCAAAAGCAACCACGATATTCAATACGAAATCCCAAAACCTGGAGTCATGAGTATAAGAGCATCTAAAGTAGTACGAATGAGTAAATACAACTGTCTCAAATGAAAATACAACTCTGTTTGATAATATCAAATACAATGTCTGAAATAGAAAGCAACAAAGGAACTCTCAAAAGATCCACGGTGACTTAAAGTTTGGGCCTCATCTTTAAGCTCTAGAATAGATGGAAGAAGACTCTAGTAGAATGAGATCAACTATCCTGATGGGGCCCTTGTGGTCGATTTGTAGGGAGGAAACAAAGTAGGGGTGAGTACATCGAAATGTATCCAGTAGGTTCAACCAACTGGGTAAGAGAAATTGAACAAGTATGTAATAGAAAAAAAGTCTATCACCTGCATTGAAGGGGTTAGTGCACAATACAACATACATAGATATAGATATATAAGCAAAATGAGATAACAATAATAACTAATGAAGCAATGAAAAAATAATATATAATGCAATGCATGGGGTGGAATCACGATTGTTGCAAGGCTAACGTATATATCTACCAAGCTAAGGCTACCAGGTAGAACCCATGGAGGTCTCGTCATACCATATACCAAAAATCTCCCAAGTATCTCAACATCTCAACCTTGCCACCTGCCTGTGGTCAAGGGGTTTGAAAAGTGGTACATATCACGCTTACCTCCTACCTTGGTCAAGTGGTTGTATAAAAAGTGGTACATCTCCTATTTGCCTCCTGCCCAGGTCAAGATGTGTTATAAGAAATGATACAATATCTCAAAAGTGGAGCATTATACCCTTGCCTCCTACCCGGGTCAAGGATGGCACAATGCAATATGGAATAAATGCATGTCAATGATACAAATTAAGATATAAGTAATGGCATCATGATAAGAATACTGATACATAACCCTCATAAAATCATGGAGAATAATATCAAGTGCCACGACTGGTGCCACCACCACCATCATGTCTCAGGTTATCATAATTATACCAATAGTCAAGTAAACCAACAATACTGAATCTCACTCATCCCAAAATATACACATGATCCTCAAAAGTATCTCAAAATCATCAAATTATCACAAAATTACCCAAATAGTATCACAAGTCTCATATTATCACAATAGTATTCAAAATATCTCAAATCTCAAGATTTCATCTTAATTTATCAACAGAATCATAATCTACTCAAGTTTTGGCATAACAGGTATCAAAATTCTATCACATCAACCCATTTACTCATGAATCAATCTAGATCTTGCATTTATCATATGGACATATCCAATAACTCAAATCCAGTCCCAAAAAGGTTAGTTGAACCTACCTCGATGTTGAAACTGCACTCAAACAATCTTTCAATCAATGCAAGTCTCCAAACGATCACCGAATCAATTATTCACTATTAAAAATAGATACTATGCGTCAAGAGATGAAATTTGATATCCATATTGACACGAATTAAGCTTAGGGGTAAAATAGTTAAAACTAAGGCTAAAATTTAAAATTTTCAAATCTAGAAATTGACTTGAAATTTTGAATCTATGCAAGAAAAGGAGTTTGTAGGTGAAAATCCAGCAAAAAGCTAGTTCAAATCGAAGGAGAAATCATCAATTAAAGTTTTCAAAACGTAGACTAAAAATCTCCAATTTCAAATGTCTAAAATCATGACATTCAAGACAAAAACAAGATAAAAGTCATGAAAATTGATGAAAAAGTGTTAGAATCACTTACCCAAAAGATCTCCACAAAAACCTTCATAAAAAATCTTCCCAAAAGCTTGAAATTCATGAAAATGGATAAAAATGGAGGTTTCTCAGATTTAACTCTGTTCAGGTGTAAAAATACCTCTGTGAATGCGGAAGTCAACCAACTATGACTTCTCCGCGAATGCAGGCACGTATCCACAAATGCGGATCAGGAAAGGAGTAACCTCTATGAATGTGGATTGAATCTTGCGAACGCAGAGCTTATGTCACCCAGACCTCCGCGAATGCGGAGAAAGAAAGTGACTGCACGAGAAACCAAATATATCAGCCAACCTCAATACTTGAAATGGATCCTCTGGACTCATCTAGGGGATTGGGGGTGAACCTTCTGTCTTATTCAATTTCATCTATTGCTGCTTTCGAATCGGCTTCCATTGACTTACATCGTGAAAATTCGTCAATGAAGTAATGAAATGAAGAGAAGGGCTTTTCCTATCCGATTCTATGCCTTAAGGCCAACTGAAACTTTTACACATCCCAAATATGTACCCGTACCAGAAATGATGATCCAGACTTAACAGAATAATCAGAATTCAATTATGAGGTCTCCACGATACAATTACCAATGCAACTCAAAGAAATTAGTTTAAAATTTAAAATACCAAACCTACCCTCGACAACTTCAAAAATTATGACGAGATTATTTCTAGTGTTAGTTTCACCATCCGGAACTTCTAGAACTGTTGAAATTTTGATTCGAGTTTTTGAACTCTAAATGTTGACCAAAGTCAAACTTTGACTCTAAAAACAACTAAAAATGTAAATTTGGGTCTAAAAACTTTATTTCAACTCCGAATTCAATTTTGTAACTTCTCCTAAACCAGATTCTACATTCTAGAGCTAATGGAATTGACAGAATTCAAATGCAACACCAGTATTCATAAACTCATACCTAATTTTATGCCTACAAAGAATTAAATTTTGTAAAGAACATAAATAATTTAAAAATATTTGAAAATTAAAAAAAATTCAAGTTAAGAAGAAATCTACAATTGTAGCTTATTTTTGTATATTTCAATATATAAAGAAGTAAACACGCTAATAAGTAAAAAGGGATTCAACATATATATAAAAAAACTTAGTTTATATACATACACAAGTGTAATTTCTCCGATAAAGAGATGTCAACCGACTCTCCTCAGATAAAGGTGTCTCTGCCATTGGTTGTATGGGTAGACATATAGATTTGTTATAAATTTTCACAGATAAGCTAAACAATGACCAACAAGGTCATTACATCATTCACCACTAAAATTAATGCTAGTCCTCGAACATAAAAGAAAAGAAAGTACCTGAAGCCTAAAAAAGGTTAGGATATCTAGCCTGCATATCTGACTCCAACTCCCAAGTAGCCTCATCAACAAAATGGTGATGCCACTGAACCTTCATTAAAGGTATACCCTTGGACCTCAACCTTTGAACCTATCTGTCTAATATAGTTACTAGCTTCTTCTCAAATGACAAATCAGCACCCGACCCAACTGAATCATAAGAGATCACATGAGACTCATCTAGAATGTATCAGCGGAGCATGGAAATATGGAATACATGATGAACAGCTGATAATCTCCGTGGAAATGCCAACTCATAGACAACCTTACCAACTCTCCTCAAACTCTCAAACATACCAATGAATCTAGGACTGAGCTTGCCCTTCTTCCCGAATCTCATCACACTCTTCATGGGTGAAACTTTTAGCAAAACACTATCTCCAATAAAGAACTCAAGAGGTCTAGTCCTTTAGTCAACATAACTCTTCTGACGGCACTGAGCTATCTATAACCTACCCTGTATTAAAAGGACCCAATCCATGACATCTCTGAGTAGATCAACGGTCAACACATCTGCTAAACACGAGTCAAACTATCTGATCGATGATTTGCACCTCTAGACATACAAAGCCTAGAACGGTGCTATCTGAATGCTAGAGTGATAACTGTTGTTATATGCGAACTCTGCCAATGGTAAGTGCTAATACCATCAGGCCCCAAAATCTATCATACTGGTTCAAAGTAGTCACTATTCTCAAAATTTTACCATTCCTGTCCCCGAGCCTATGTTACAAGCTGACAAAGTCCTATAATGATCCTAATCTGACTGTTCAAAAGCAAGGTCTAGAATATAAAGGCAAGTCTATGGTATTGTGTATGCAACATTCAAATTTTCTTTGTAAGACTACGTGTTTACTAAGTCCCTAGTATTAAATTTTTTAAAGGTGTGTGAAGACGGACTTCTTTGGTTGTGAGTGAACTTGAGCAACATTGTTAATTCTAGAATGTTTGGGTGATTGTTGGCTGTGTATGTAGCCTTGTTTGTCGAAATAATTTTGTCCTTCATTGATCCACATGTATTTACTTGATAAAATATCAACTTGTGCACTAATGGTTGAAAATTCTCTCAGGGTGTTTTGTGTTGCTTGTAATTTGATCGATGTCGTGTGATTGATGTAAGTGTGCTTGTTGTTCCTGCTTGTGTAAGATTGAGTTTGTCGCTTGAGGAAAATCAATAATTTTAAGTTGAGGGTATTGATATGTCGCCAAAATATGATATTTTTTATGCTTAAAGCTTAGAATTGTTATATGTTCTTTGGCGAGTTTTGTTGGATTTGATATGCGTCTATTGTGTTTTATAGAAAATCAAAATTCGGCACAGATTTTTGTAGTTTAGAATTGCAGGGGTGTCTTTAAGGAGTTATGAGCTCATATACGAGTTGTGGTTAGATGTACGAGCCATAGACAATGTTCATAGATGTGATCTTATTGGCATGAGGAAAAGTGGAAACTACAAGCCACCAACACAAGTTGGGGAGAGAAATATGAGTCATAATATATAGTCGTAGATAGGAGTCCTGAGGATACAATGTTCTAGTTAAGTTTCTATGAGTCCCTAGATCACGACCCGTGGAAATTTTGATGAGCCATAAAAGACTTTTTCATAGATTGTTTGTCTGCAAGAAGAAATTACAAGTGAAGACCCTGGACTAGTCATTTTATGTACGACTCGTAGATAGGCTCGTGGAAGTTGCCGGGTGTAGTTTTCCTATTTTATTTTGAAGTAGAATTTTAATATCTATAAGTAGATTTTTAGGTTTTTCCTTTACGTCTTATGTCACATTTCTTAGTCTAGACTCAATATGACACTATGAATCTTTAGTTTTTGATTGTTCATATTTTTAGTGACTTTTACGATTAAATATCAATGGAAGATTTTGAATTTCATATATTCTAATTGTAAGTACATGGTTATGCTAATAAAATCTGTCATAAATCATTATCTTGCGAATATGAATAGCTAAATCCACAACTATGGTTGTAGGAACCATGAAGAATTAACAAAACAAAACCTAATAATTAGTAATTCTTAGATAGTGTGCATGTATGCATTATTTATCTCTTTATTTTTATTACTTTTTAACGGTGGACAATATTAGAACTCGTCTTATTCTTACTTGCCAAATCAAGAAGGTAACAAATGGAGAAAGGGATAAAAGATAGAGATTTGCATGTGATTACACTCATCTAATTAGTATGAATGGACCAAGGTATGGCTAAATCTAGGACCAAGGTTAGGGTTAGTGATGCATACATCAGTAGAGAACCAAGTTTCCAGGTGAAATTCATATAATTGTCGGACCAAGGACTTGGGTGAACAGAATTTACTAGTTTTGCATGTTTAACACTAGAAAAGATTACTATTATAAGGTCATGCTATTTTATGAATTCATGGAGGACACAATACCCTAGTTACATATTCTCATTGATTACTTAACACTTGCAAACAATTTGATCTTATTTTAGGCTATTATTTATAGTTTGTATTTAATTTCAAATCTCCCTTTCTTGAAATAAGTGAGTTAATATCTCGAATTCACATAAATTAAACTAAGTGTGAATCATATTACTCATGGAATCAATCCTAACCGTGGTTAGATTTTATGTTTGACAATGATTGCTTTATACTTCTTTAGGAATGTGTTATTTAGGTGTATCAGACATTTAGACTATATTTTGGTATTTTGATGCCTTAAGTTAGTTTTATTGTGACTAATTGAATTTCGAATCAAGAAGACCCCATATTCAATTTTTGGCGCTTCCATTAGATTCAAAATTTCGATTCAATAGGGTTGCATATCTAATTTGTATTCATGGGGATCCAAACTATCAGGACCCAATCTTAGGGTCTAGTCGTAACATGCTGAATAAGGGATCGAAAGGCACCTCACCCAAGTCTCTTAGCATTCATAGGCATTTGAACATAAAGAAAGAAAATTTTAAAATAGGGAAATAGGACTAAGGGAGATCGAATAAGAAAATTCAAGGTTTAAACATAAACTCTTTATACATTTTGTCCAATAATACCATCTAAGTAACGACTTGGCGGGGACTAAGACATGTTCAAAGCTCATCGCAAGTATAAGTAGCAAAAACTACAAATTATGAAAATCAAATGTATTAATACATCAAGCATGAAGGAAATATGTGAGGTCCCCGAACTAGAGGACTTACCAATCACTAGTTTTCAAATATCCAAAGTCCAGCCATGTGTCGAAGGAGGAGGAACATCGGTCCCTACATGGTGATATCATGTAGACAAAATATCATCAGTAATTGAATGTACTAATTATGTGGAACGCAATGCAAAAATGAAATCATAATATTATAATAAGCAATATGCATAGTCATAATCAAATAGTAAAGCTCAATATCTGATGAATGATCAATGCATCATTTAAGACATGCTTTGAAGTAACATAATCATCATAACTCATTATATGCATGATTATATGGAAGGAAACTATAACTGACATTTAAGACCATGTGAGCTACTACATGGTATCCAACATAACCCCTTTTGTTGGCACGGGGAGATTACTTTCCACGTAGAACTCTGTCAACTTATACATCCATATCTTTTAACTTTAACTTTGCTATTGTAGATGCACAATCTTAGCCTACAAGGGATCCTATGGTGACACATAGTTAATGAGACATGAGGTTGCAACTAAGGTTCCGTTATCTAAACCTACCTCAATGCCCCATTCAATGCTAAGTCAAGTCCCACGGAGCACTTTCAAACATTATCAGAAGTATGCATTCATAAGCTTTAAAACGTACATCATCATAATAGGAATAACTCATTAACTTAGGAATCCCTTCAAGAGAGAATTGTCCTTTCACATGAGAGTCCATCTTTGGTGAGAAATATCTTTTCACCATCTTTAAACATCATAAAAAGGCTTCATCAAGACTAACTTTCATAACCATTCATAGCTTTCATAACATTCTTGAAGGACCTCATCATTCATATAGGCTTCATTAAAGAACTTAACTTGGAACTTGGTGGGCTAATGCATTTAAACTTTAAATCATGCAAATTCAAGAGGAAAATGCATAAGAAATAATAAAACTCAATATAAAACATTCTCAAAACACCCACCATAAGCATTCAACACCCCTAGATAAGGGAACATGAAATACATTTTGTATATTCATCAACTTCATAATATTAATTAACATTGCATTTTACATAGATCAGAGAACTGAAAATACATCATAATATCATCATTTAAAGAGAGCTCATGCAACTCATAGAATTTCATAACTTGAAGATAAAATAAAATAGTAAATATATTTGCACTTTGTGGATGAAAGGAGTCCACAAATCAACCCACATACCTTGAATAAGAACCTAAGAAGGAATTGAAGCTTAAGAAGGAGACTTGAAATCCCTAGCTTTCTTCTTGCCTTGGAGGGTTGAGAGCCTTAGAGAAATTTTGGTGGAATTAGATTGGAGAGTGAATGAGAGTATTGGGGAAGAATGGGTCTGATATGGGTAGTATTAGGCTTAAAAGAACGTAGTATTAGACTTACGATGCAGGCAAATGTTGAAAATATCCCTAATTAAAAAATTGATCGAGCCAAACTACGGACCCCATCTATAGGTTGTATATTGGTTTACGGACCGTAAATGGGAGGTTTCTTCCTGGTTACATTTTTTGACCACTAAAACCGTCTTTGAACCTCAATCTTTGATCCACCTTTACAATCTGTAAAACAAATAATGGGTCGTAGACCCCTTCGTAAACCTTGTCTAAACTTAGAAATTTTCACTATATCAAGACCTAAATCACTTGACCGTTCTATGGCTCGTAAATCAAACCACGACTTGTCCTACTTGTTCATATATAGTATACTTTCAGTTAAAGACTTAAAGTTATATTACAAAATAGTTTAATTTTTTGGAATAACCTGAGCAAAGTAAGGGTAACACCACAATATTTATGTTTTCATATATTAATAATAATTAGATTTAAATCTTGAATTTTAAAAAAAGGCTAATGATTGAAAATTGTATCTCCCTAAATTATTAACTGAACTTTTTGTCGTTCATTAAAAAGATTTTAGAAAGATAAAATTTTCATTTACTATCTTCTTAAATTATTATTTTATTTTTATATTATTTACTATTTATTCTTAAATTATTATTTTATTATTTTTATATTATTTAAAATTAACGAGTCCTAAAATATATGATAAAAGAAAATATTATTTTAAAAATTTAGAAGTCCTAAATTATATAGGAGAATTAATAATTAAGGTGTCATAAAATATATATTATGGTGTCATAAAATATATGATAAAAGAAATATTTTAAAAAATTAAGAGATTCTAAAATATATAGTAAAAGGAAAACATATAATAGAAGTTCTAAGATTTTCTTACATAAACATGCATATATATTTCTTTTATATTCTATTTTTTATTTGAGAAGATGCAGATTTGGTAGCGGAATAATAATTTTTTTTTATGTTATGTCATTTTTATTTTCCAATTGTTTTAAAAGAACGTTCTATATATATATATATATATATATAGATATATAGGCTATAAAACTAAAAATAAATTTATAAATGACTATAAAACTAAATCTCCCTAGTATTTTTAATTACTTCTTTACTAATAATGAATTCTACTTGGAATAGTAGAATTTATTGCTAATATTTATATCATTAGCAATTACTACAAATACAAATTGACTCCTCTTATAAATCAATTTGAGTTAATAGTACAATTTTAATCAATGTGGGAATTATGACAAAGTAGACTCAATTCTTCAATCAACCTAAAGATTTGGGATTCTAACTTCAATTATACTCAATAATAATCTTTTAGTTAAATTAAGTAAATTATTAATATTAACAATTATTGCTTCTTTAAAGATACTTTAGTTTTTAAAAGGCATAAAAGTCATTTAATATTCGAAGGATATTATGATGAACCAACATTTATATCCTGACTTTTAAAATAATATAGATATAGATAGATAATAATAACATAGAATATGCATATAGATACTTACTAGTTTAGCGTACGTGCGTTGCACGTATGTGTGATGCCAATATTATTAAATTGAATACTATAAATATTTGAAAAATTCTTAATAGAGTATACATTTTTTGTAATTATTCATCCGATGTTCATAATCTTAATATTGTCATAAGAGTATATATATTTTTTAATTATTCATCCAATGTTCATAATCCGCATTGAAGTCCAACTAATTCAAATTTAGACTTGACAGAGACCTCATTTGAGAATAACGCTCTCTGCCAAGATTTTTTTATTGAAAATGTAGATAAGATTCATAAGTAAAAGAAAAAAGATAACAAAACTAACTTCGCGCCGCTTTGAACTCCATTACCAGATTTGTACTATGTTAAATCTAGTCATAATTAGTATTAGATCTAAGGTAATGACAAAACTTACATGTGTAAGATTATTTTAGAGAAAAAAATGAGGGAGAATAAACGCAATTTGTAAACCTGATAGCTAGTAGAAACTATATTTTTTCCCCGGTAATATAACATAAGGTAGAAACAAACAGTGATAATTATAAATTACAATACTATTATATCAATTAGTGAGAGTCAAATAAGGTGAAAGATTTATTGGAAGGAGAAAACTGAAAAGTAAGAACAAGAGATTTTGTACTCATCAATTTAAGCTCATACAATATGATTTTTAGACTTCAAATAGAAATAAAATATAATATGTCAAAT
>JBCEWC010014950.1:0-14039 GCA_038996855.1 Solanum aculeatissimum
CCATTTGTTTTAGGCATATCCAAAATAGTGAATAAATACAGTAGAGATATATAGTTGCGGTTAAATGAGGTAAAATGAAGTAGGTAGACAATTCCAGCAATATATTAGGATAAATATAGTATACATACTGCTTCATACCACGCACCGGTAAATCTAGTATATATAAAAATAGTACGTATGGTTGAAAACGTATATTTCGGTGAGTTGTGTATATGCCCCAATATAAATTCGAAATGAACAACCAGTAAAATCAGTGGACGAGGAGACAACAATAGGCGAGAAAGAAGATTCATCAACTTCGGTGCAGGTGACGGAGCCGTCAGATTCAGGAATGGCAGCTGCTTCCGCCGCGGACGGCGTGGCTGCAACGGCACTACGGTCGGTAATTCAGCGGATTGAACACGCTGCCGAGCTCTGTGGCCGCAGATCGGACCAAGTAAGGCTGGTGGCTGTAAGCAAAACCAAGCCGGTATCTCTCGTCAAACAAGTTTACGACGCTGGTCACCGTTGCTTCGGTGAAAATTACGTCCAAGAGCTGGTCGAGAAAGCTCCTCAGGTAAAGGTTCTATTCTTGGTTCGCTGATCCAATTGTTCTGTTTCGATCCTAGGAGTCACTGTACTAACGTTTATTTCAATCCAATACTAATACTATAGGCGAGTTTTGGACTTCTGTAATATACCTCCCTGGTAGTTTAATCTCAATTAACTGTTATCTAGTATAGGAATTTTTTGCTTCCGTTGTGTTTTTGTTTTTAGCCTATTATGGATTAATTTTAAGAGGTTTTAGATCTTTTGAAACAACTGCCCTTCATGTGATTTTAGGTCTACTAGTTTGAAGAAAGTGGTCGATATAAAACTAAAATTTGAATCTACTTATGTTTAGGTTGTTTGGAACACGCTGTATTTAGAGGAAAAGGAAACTTTGCACCAGTAGCTTAATTGATTTTCTTTCTTAATATTGCCAAGAGGAGATTGGTTTGCTTTTAGAATTATTGTTATAACCCAACCTGCTTATGCACAGTATTGTCCGGTTTGTCTAATGGACCTTACTGAATTGTCCCTCAAGTAGGTCGCAAGGAGGCCAAAAGTGCGCTACCAAGGTACCTTGTTCTTTGTCACATATAGCTCAGGACTTTCCTGTCCCTTCCACGGTGTGAATCACCTAAGTTCTTTTCTACTTCAGAAGTTTGCTAGCTTAGAAGTTTGCTAATCCTTGACCTTTCATGGACATCATAATTACATTTGAATTGGTGTCTTGCACTAGTACATTCTTCTAGGACTTAGCCATGTCATGTATCTATTTTTTGATTCTTTTTTTTTTTTGGGTGCTTGTTAGTGTGTGTGGGAGGGAGAGTATTTTCTTCATGTTAACTTTTAAGTATTTTTTATGTGGACCGTTGTATTTTTCTGTGGGGAACAATGTGAAGTATTGTGCTTCAGATGAGGTGTTTATACTGCTATTGTTTGGTGAATTGCAGCTTCCGGATGATATAGAGTGGCATTTCATAGGGAATTTGCAGAGCAATAAAGTCAAACCACTTTTAAGTATGTTCTGCTTCCTTCACTTTTCCTTATGGGCCAACAAGGTGAAATGTACATTTCTATGAAAATAGTTTCAGAATGAAGCAAAACTATAAAAATTGTGGCTACACGATAAATCTTTTTGGAGAAATAAGGGGAGAAGACCTTTTTTTTGGCGTCCTGGTGAAATCCGTGGAGGGAAGGGTTCTTTCAAGATATGTAAACTTTATCTTGGTAAAAGTAACATGCTTACTTCATCAAGTTTTGATTATATTAAGTACTGCAAGTATTTAAAAAAATTCCAAACACCATGAAACATTTTGCCTTCACTTACATCAGTCAGACAAGTGGACAATGAGTTTCTATCTCCCTTCTGAGTTAGCATGCATGACATAACGGTAATGAAGAGATTGAACCACTTTTTTTTTGTGCAACTGGTGTAGAGCTTATGATAAATTCTCCTCATCTTTGTTTTTCAGCTGGAGTGCCAAATCTTGCTATTGTGGAGACTGTAGATGATGAAAAGGTAACTAACACCGACTCTGCCAGTAGTTTGTCTCCTGTAAATAGTCTGCAGGTTAACTAATACTCCAAGTCGAAATTTTATGTTATACTGTTAGATTGAACGCAAGAGCTAGAAGCTAGCTTGCTCGCATTATACCAGTTGTTGTACTCTAAGTTGCTCGTACTGGGTGCGACCATCCGCTACTAGCGTGGATCCTTCATGAATTGAATTTTAAGATTCAGAGGAATGAATACGGGCGGGTTTATCCGGCTAAAAATACTTAAAATATCTAAAACCAGAGTTGTAAAAATATGCCTAGCTGGACTATTAGAAGGGAAAGAAATGCACAAATTTTTGAGAGAAAGTTTGAATATGTTATTATTATAAAGTATAAATGCATCTCTTAATTGTTTGTTGGGACAGCATGACTATGGCAAATGATATAGAGGTCCGATAGACTTCTTGAGTTCATTGCTCATTCAACAGTGATGTCGACTTGTAAATATCTTTAGAACATGTTCTGGTTGTTGACTTTTTAATACAAATATCTTTTAACAATACAAAAAAAATATGCCTAAATTATGATTTCACCCTAAATTTTGTTTTGATTTCAAAAAATCATTATATCCAAAATTGTTTGACCATATTTGGTAAGGATCCCACACCCACATCGACATCGTGTTGACAACAACATTGAAAGTGAAGAGTCCGCACAATTTAGGTTGTACTCCCTCTGTTCCTTCAAGGAAAAATGTACGAAGGGAGTAAGAAGGAATTAAAACCGGTTTTGGTAAGAAAAAGAAAAAATTGGATTAGTAAGTGAATTTAATAAGAAGCCTTTGTATTTTAATGCACATATTTTATTTATTTGGAGCTATTAAAGAGGGATCCACTTTTTGGGGAGTAGGAGTTGATGCAATAACAAGAATATTTATAGTAGAATATTCAATATTGTGAGTATAGACCTCCCTTTAGGGACATAGTTTATAGAGTATTTGTTTTTGTTTTGAGAATGGGTACTGGATATTCATCAACATTATGGAAATGTTGGACACCATATTTATAGTTCAAAGAATTAGCAAAAACTTTGTTCATCTTGCAAAGATTCTTATATTTTGTTTAATGCATTCTGTAGATTGCAAATCAGCTTGACCGTGTGGCTGGGAACATTGGAAGAAAGCCATTGAAAGTTTTTATCCAAGTTAATACAAGTGGGGAAGAAAGTGGGTAACTGGAGTATGTCTCTGATTTATTAAAAGTCATTTGGTCTATTTTTGTAATGTTGTCATATTCATGAAGGAAAAACTAACCATGATTTGATTCTGTAATTGCAGCTAAAGCTGGTGTTGAACCAGATGGGTGTGTGGAACTCGTGAAACATGTTACTTCAAACTGCCCTAATCTTGAATTCGGTGGCCTGATGACTATTGGAATGCCAGATTATACGTCGACTCCTGAGAACTTTAAGGTAGTGGTTTTATCTTTGTTGCTTCTTCTTGGCCTACTTGCTATTGTTATATCCTCAACTCAAATATTCTGATATTTGTCGTGCGTGATTCCAGACTTTAGCACGATGTAGAAGTGAGGTATGCGAGGCACTTGGAATATCTGATGATCAATGTGAGCTGTCAATGGGCATGTCAGGCGACTTTGAACTTGCTGTGAGTGACCTGACTTGTCATTCAGCACATCAAACCATTATTAAGCTTGGAAGGAATTTGAATAACATGAGTTTTCTAGGGAGCATGTGGTAGTCAGACTGCACCACATATACAATCTCTTTTCATAAAGTGAATTATGATTAACTAGACATCTGACTCAGTTTTCATTGCTGGTTTCTGATATTATAAGGGTCTTGAGTCTGATTCACAATGTCCAATATCTGGACAATAAACTCGCCCAGCTCCCGGCCACACTCATGGGGTCACGACACTTATGCCGACTAGGATATTAGTTTCACCCCTTAACAGTTTGCAACAATTCAAGGGTTAGTATGTTCTTAATTATCTTTTGATATTTGGACAATTCTTTGAAAGGGAGATTTGAAGCAAATGTAAAGTCATGTGACTGGGTTTGAACCGTGGAATCAACTATTGATGCTTATGTCAGGGTAGGCTGTCTACATCATACTTCCTAGGGGTGCGGATCTTCCCCAGACTCCACGTGAATGCAGGCTGCTTTGTGCATGCGGCTGCCCTTTACATTTGCACAATTTTCTATCGTTTCCCTTGCGTACTTGTTTTGTGGCTGATTTTATGTATCTGTAGGTTGGATTGTTGTCAAAGTAGAATTTCATTTGTTGGTTCTTTTGTGTTAAATATGTTGAAGTTTATCATGATAATTGTTTAGGGAGATCTTGTCGATGGTTTTAGTTCCAACTTCCATCCTACCTCCAATCTGGCGACCCTTACTGCAGTCATCCATTAACCTATGCTTTTAGCCTATAACTCTCCTTAATTATGTAGGACTTATTTTCTTTTAAGTAGTCTAGGCTATTATATCAGGTAAGCATGTTTTATCTTCATGTCCTATTATATTAAATAAAACAAACCAGCACCCACTCATGCTAATTAGCCAGCTTGGTATTGAATTCTACATATGCTCCATTTGACCTCATGTTCTGGTATGTTTGAGCACAGTATACTTATAATACTCTCTATTGCTACAGGTTGAGATGGGCAGTACAAATGTTCGAGTTGGGTCTACTATATTTGGTGCAAGGGAATATCTAAAGAAGCAGTCGAACTAGGTTGATGAAGCCATTCTAGTGAGAATGAGCCGAACTTGTTGGCAGAATCTGGAGCATTTTGCCCACTCCTAATATGAGCAGCTTCTTGTTTGTAAAATGCAACTATGGACCTCAATGGCTATAGCATCCGTTTGTATTATTATTACTGCTGAGCATAGTCTCGAGCTGCGATCTTGACGTTCTTAATAATGTCATGGGATTTGATACACACTTGTCTAGAGGTACTAATTGATGATATATATCTGGTTGGACAGTTATAAACAAAGACCAGAAAAGGTAAGGAAGAAAAAATGAAAAAGCTTCCAAAGAGCTGGTTATGTATCAGTGAAGTTATATTTTTTTTCCTTCTCACTAATGTCGCTTCATGTATTAGTTACTCATAAAGTATAGCTCACCGTAACATTAAGGTTTCGACGGAAAATACAATGTCAATAATTAAATTAAATTTCTTTTACGAAAGGGGTTACTACCAATATGAAAACTGGCGCCTTTAACAGGAAGTTAAGTCCAGAAAAAAAACCCGAAGAAGAATGTGACCATGAATTATGCATAAGCTCAAGCTCAACATCCTCTTCCATCCTCTAAAACAGTCGCCGTTTCGCCGCTCCTCGGCTGCCGCCACCAAGTCTATCAACGCCACCCTCCACCGCCTTTCATCGGAAGGTTCCCACCATCATGCTTTACTCACATACATCTCCATGCTCAAGTCCTCTGTACCCCCTGACCCCTTCACTTTCCCCACTCTCCTCAAAGCCTGCATTGCTCTTAACCTCATCCCCCACGGCCTTTTGCTACACCAACACGTAGTCGTTAATGGGTTTTCTTCTGATCCTTATATTGGGTCTTCCTTAATCAGTTTTTATTCCTCTTTCGGGCTTACAGAGCATGCACACAAAGTGTTTGATTCAATGCCTGATAGGAACATTGTCCCGTGGACGACTGTTATTGGCTGTTACGCACGAACTGGAGATTTTGAGAATGCTTTTTACCTGTACAATTCTATGTTACATGAAGGAATAAAGCCAACTTCAGTTACCTTGTTGATTCTGCTTTCTGGAGTATCAGAGAGCATTCATGTAGAGTGTGTGCATGCTTGTATAGTAAAATATGGTTTTATTGGTCACATTGCTTTGTTGAATTCTATGTTGAACGTGTACGGTAAATGTGGAAGAATTGAGTATGTTAGGAAGTTATTCGAGTGGATGGATGAAAAAGATATTGTTTCTTGGAATTCTTTGGTTTCTGGGTGTTCTTTAGTGGGGAACACCGAAGAATTATTGACGCTTATGTATAGAATGAGGTCAGAAAATACATTTCCTGATCATCAAACATATGGGGCGTTGGTTTCTACAATTGCAAAAGAGGGTGGTGCTGAATTTGGAAAAGTGGTGCATGGACAGATAGTTGCTGCTGGATTGGAGTTAGATGTACATCTGGAGACATCACTTATGTTTATGTATTTAAAATGTAGTAACATGGACTATACATTTAAGATTTTTGAGCGAGCAAAAGATAAAGATGTAGTTTTGTGGACGGCTATTATCTCAGGACTGGTTCAGAATGACCGTGCAGATAGAGCACTTGAAGTGTTTCAAAGCATGTTATGTAGTAGAACTGAACCTTCTATAACTACCATAGCAAGTGCACTTTCAGCTTGTGCTCAATTAGGTTCATTGAAGTTAGGAACTTCTATACATGGCTACATGTTGAGGCAAAGAATGTCCATGGACACTCCGGCCCAAAATTCTCTTATCAGTATGTATTCAAAATGTGGCTATTTGAAGCAAGCTCTTATTGTTTTTTATATGATAAAAAACAGAGATGTGGTCTCCTGGAATGCAATTGTTGCAGGGAATGCCCAGAATGGGCATTTATCAATGGCCTTGCATCTATTTAATGAAATGAGGATAGCCCATCAAAGACCTGATTCAATAACAGTAGTTTGCCTTCTTCAAATTTGTGCCTCAATTGGTGCATATCAGCAAGGGAAGTGGATCCACAATCTTGTAGTAAGGAGTTATCTTGAACCTTGCGTAAAGATAGGTACAGCTTTGGTTGATATGTACTGCAAATGTGGTGACTTAGACAGTGCAAGGAAGTGTTTTGACAAGGTCATAGAACGTGATCTCATTTTATGGAGCACAATTATTTCTGGATATGGCAGCCATGGCAAAGGGGAGACTGCCCTGGCGTTGTATACGGAGCTTGTGCAAAGTGGTCTTACTCCAAACAGTGTCATTTTCTTATCTGTTCTCTATGCATGTAGTCATAATGGACTTGTTGACCAAGGTTTGGACTTTTTTTATTCTATGGAAAGGGATTTTAAGATTAAACCTGAACTCGAACATTGTGCATGTATAGTTGACCTACTTTGTCGAGCTGGTAGGGTGAAAGATGCATACAACTTCTATAAGATGAAATTTCCCAAACAAATGGCCACTGCTTTGGGTATAATTCTTGATGCTTGCAAAACAAAAGCCCTGGTAGAACTTAGGGATGTTGTTGTCAAAGAAATCTCAGAGTTGGATCATGAGGACGCTGGAAGGTATGTGCAATTGGCTCATAGCTATGCTTCAATGGCCCAGTGGGAGGGAGTTGGTAAGACCTGGATTCAGATGAGAGAACTAGGGCTCAAAAAGGTTCCTGGTTGGAGTTTTATTGACTTACATGGAGTAATAACAACCTTTTTCATGGGCCAAACCTCTCATCCTCAGCAGGAAGATATAATGTTGGTTCTGAAGAATTTGAGTGAGGAGATTAGTGAAAGGGTAATCATGTCAAACACACAGAATATATCATAAGCGCTTATGTATGACATCTTCTCTGTGCTGTTTTTCCGTTGAGGATGGCTGATGTCAAAGACTTGGTGAAACTTGGAGAAACCGAGAGGAGATACCTGCTAGTAAATGTCAAATTTGTTCAGTATGTCATTGTGGTACTAGCTATTGAGCAAGGAAATATCAGTTGTATCTGAGCGTAAACAAGGATTTCACAAAGTGTTAACTACTAACTGCAAATCTGCCGGTAAGTTGTTTGCTGTCAACTATGGAAATGAATGTATGTCCATGAAGTTCGGAATTGAATCTAGCATGTGACAATCATACAGTCGTTTCATCCTTCATTTCCTCCAAATAGAAGGTATTTTGCCTCATTATTTGAAAAAATGTAAAATAGCTTCTGACTTGTATCCATTGTATTGGCCGTGTTTATGTTTCTGGCTAATGGAAAAAGCATGTGGATGCCCATGAGAAGGTGACAGAAGAATGTTTATATACAGAGCATTTTTCATGGAGAGTGGTCAGTATCTGTTGTACTGCAGACTTTCGTTACTAAATTTGAATATGACAACTAGACCAATTGATCCTTGTCAGTGGAAGAACATCTGAGCAAGTTGATGGATATGGTTGAACCTATTGGCTTTGTAAACTTCTTTCAATTCATTGTCTTACGTACTAAAAAATGCTAAAGGAGCTTATTGCCTTTACTGACATAGTTTATATTTTGTTTTCTACATTCTGTAGATTGCAAATCAGCTTAACTGTTTGGCTGAGAATATTGGAAGAAAACCATTAAAACTTTTTATTCAAGTTAATAAAAGTGGGAAAGAAAGTGGTAACTTGGAGTATGTCTTTGATTTATTTAAGTTGTTTGGTTCCTTAAACTTTTGTGAAGGTTTTGCTCATTCAGGAAGGAAAAAACAACCGTGATTGGCATCGACTGTTGCAGCTAAATCTGGTGTTGAACCAGATGGGTGTGTGGAACTCATCAAACATTTTACGTCAAACTGCACTAATCTTGAATTCTGTACCCTGATGATCATTAGAGTGCCAGATCATACGTCAACTCCCGGGAACTTTTAAGGTTATGGTTTTAGATTTGTTGCTTCTTTATGTCCAGGTTGGGATACCTCAACCGAAATATCTTACTTTTCATCCTGTTTTAGTTTCAGATAGCAAGATGTAGAAGAGAGATTCGCAAGACACTTACAATATCTGAAGAACAATGTGAGCTGTCAATGGATTTTGAACTTGCTGTGAGTGACCTGACGCATGCACATCACACCATTAATAGGCATAGAAGGACCTTGAATGACGCGGGTTCTCTATGAACATGATTTTCTTTTTATAAAGTAAACTTAGTATGGTTTACTAGAAATGTGATTCAATTTTCATTATTGCTCTATGTTATTAGAAGGTTTTTAAGACTAATTCATAATGCCCAATATATAGACCATCAACTCACTCCGCCCTGGCCACACCTATGGGATTAAGGCTCTTATGCAGACTACAAAAGTACCTTCCCTCCTTCACCATCTGCTGCCCCTCAAGTTTTAATCTGATTTTACTTTATTCAAAAAAAAAAATCTGATTTTATCTTTTGATATTTGCTCATTGCTTATTGTCAGTGAAATTCTTTTGATATTTGCTTATTGTCAGTGAAATTCATCATCAGAAACTTTACCAAGCCAAAGCTGTTGAAGAAAAACCCAGTGAATACGAGAAATAAATAGGAAATGATTGCAATGTTATTTGTATATATAATATAATTTATTTTTTCTTGGTTTCCTGGTGTCTGGTACCCACATTGAAATTCGACTAAATCTAGATTCGTGCACATTTGGAGGTAAAGTGCTTCCTAACAAAAGTGACTCAGTACCTAAGGGGACTAGAAACCAAGACCTCACCAAAAAATTCCTAAAAATAATATAGAGTAAGAATTATAATAACCGATAAGAAGATGGCAACAAATGATTTGAAAGATGTTGCTTATATCATTAATAATAAGTTGTAATAATTATTTGAATTACATATTTTTTTTATAGGAAAAATTACATAAGTGAAGACCTTTAAATTAATATTTACCAAAATTAAATATACTTTTGTTTTATTACTATTTCTAGCAAAGGTAGCAATGAGAGATTGAAGAGAAAATTGAGCAAAATTTAATAAGAAAAAGTGGAAAAAAAATTGGGGTGAAAACCAATTCACTATATATGATTAAAAAAATTATGTTGCTATAAGTGGTAAATATTTTCTAAATATAGGATAGTTAAATGATTTTTCCTATTTTATACTAGTATTATCTAAAAAGAATAATTCAGAATTTTTGGGGCTTGAGCAAGAAAGAGCTAATTATTGGTTATGTAGATCCTGAAAAACCTCTCAAGACATTAAACACGGTAAACACAGCACAAAGATCCTGAAAAACCTCTTTCAACATAGACATAACAGTATTGAAGGAAAAAACCAAACAGAGAGGAAAAATGAATAAACATGGAAGAAGCAGGTGGAGTGGAATGAAAGTTATGTTTGTGTTGTTCATTATGGGTTTGTGCATTACTACTTATCATGTAGCTGGTCCATCCCTCTATTGGCACATCTCTCAATCTATTTCTTCATCCATCCATTATTCTTGCCCTTCTTGTCCTTGTGATTGCTCTAATGATCAATCCCTTCACTCTTTTTCACAAGGTATTATATGTATAATACCCCTCCAATTAATTTCCTCTCTTAATTGTTCACAAACATGTGTATATATGTTTATAATATAGTGCGTGACTCTATATTTTAGATCACCAAAAATGGGATGTTTAGGACAAAATGATTGGTGAAGTTGTAATTTCTTTTCTCTCCCCCCTTGCTTCAGTTATTTAGAATTACTGCGACACGGAGCGATTTTCTCACAATGCCCATTTTTGACTGTTGTGCGAGCATACCGTGGTAGATAGATTAGTCTTTATGTAGTGAGTTGAAGTTGATATAAAATGAAGGGGACGGATCTAGTGTTGGCTTTACCAACTTATTGGGTTGATTTGCAGGTGGAGAAAAGCAGGGGTAGGGACTCGAGTGAGGTACTCCTTTTGAATACTTAATCTTGCATATCTATTTCTAGAAGGGGAGGAAGGTAGTTTTTTGTGGTAGTTTATATGTTTACAGTAAAACATATGTATTCCGAACTCATTGACTGTAAATTTTGAATCCACCTCTATGTCACGCATATGAAATACTTCATAGCTACACTCGTGATATTGAGATGTTTTCAATAGTATGTTTGACATGGTTCACCTCTTTTTTCTTACCAGGTTTGAATGTGAGCACTTTCACAGGTTAGTTTTCTCAACCTTTTGCTATTATTAAAATTATTTTGGGTTAAATAGAATAAGCATAAAATATTAAGTGGAGTCATTACAAAGCATACTGCTCCTAATAGCAGCGGAGTTTCCCAAGGGGGCGAAAATATTGCAAGTACTGTACTAATGTTTGCTAGTTATTATTATCACTACTTTTCTTGAATAATAACTTATTTTTCGTCTATTGTTTCATAGATTGCATGGAGCATGATCTGGGTGTTAGTGAGGAGGAGGAGAGAAACTTCACAGCTCTTTTGACAGAGGAATTAAAGCAAATGGAAAGTGAAACATTGGAAAACCAGACGAGAGCAGACATGGCACTGCTTGAGGCAAAAAGGATGGTGTCCCAATATCAAAAGGAGGCAGACAAATGTACATCAGGTATGGGAACTTGTGAAGAAGCTAGAGCAAAGGCTGAAATTGCTTTAGAAGCACAGAGACAAATCACTTCTATGTGGGAACTCAGAGCACGTCATCAAGGATGGAAACAAGACCTCTAGACTAGTTCTTAATGAAGCAAGTAAACTGGCAATTCACCAGTTTTTCTGATAGATAGTATTTGTATTTCCCTAATTTTGCTAAAAATACGTAGTCACTTCCTCAAGGCCAGAAACAATCTAATACAATTATGGATAGCCAAGAAACTGAAACAGCTCGTTCTGTTCATAGTTTATTGGTCAGGATTCACTTCATGAAATATGTCTCTCTTCAAAATATACGTTGCTCTGCAGCACATAGGGGTTGAAATGTGACAAAATTACATTGAATAAGACCCTTCTCTTAAACCAGAGCGTTAACAAGAGCAGAAAGTGTACTAAAAAGCCTCAACATTACGATTAAACACTCAATTTAGTTATCCACCTGTACTAGTAGTAGAAAGAAGAAAGGCTACAGGTTCAAAATACACAAAAACTAACCTGAATACTATTTATCCATAAAAAAAAAACTAACCTGAATACCATCATTTAAAAAGTGATCCTTCGGTCATCATGCCTGAAATTATAATTGATTTACAGGCGCGAATGATGAGATTGCCCCTTGTTGCTTGGAGCACTTAAATCTAACCAATTAGAACAGTTTTCTCGGCTGAAAATTGACAGAGAATGGCAAACCTTTTTTTAAGCATCTCTGGGGGAAAGAATATAAAGAGTGTGGAAGCTGGATATAAAGGGAATTCCCAGCACAAATCGTACAAAGCAATTCAACAATCCTTGTTTTTTCAAATTCGAAACATTCGAAACATCATGCACTAAGCACCGAACAAAAAGAGAAAGAATTCCTAGCATTTTAAGACAGATAACTACCATACAGTGTAATGCGTGATTTTAAATATCTACAGTACTAAGTGTTCATGAACCATACTACGATCAGCTTCCATCTGTGTATATATCCTACATCAGTAGCTAGCGGTGTTTTGACCCTATCAGGTTGTAATTCTATCAGTGGCAACTTATCCCCTCATTGAAGTATACGACAAATAAAAACTAACAAAAAAAGAGTGACTAAAATCATGGTGTCGAGTTCATTATAGATGAGGCATCAGACTGAGAAACTATTCCTTCACTCAAGAGGCGCATTGCAGCCCCTCGTGAGAATTTCCTTGCAAACAGAAAACAGGGGACCAGGGTAGAATTATTCCGACACCACTCGGTCCTGTACTCGCTTTCATAGTAAACATTGCTGATATCCTGTAAAATTGGAGTGGCAAGTTTCACAAAGCTATCAGTTCAGTAGTCAGAATATCTTAATGCAATACCAACCAGAAGAGTTGAAGATACAAAAACAACTAGAGAAGTTGAAGAAACAATCAACAGAATATTTTAAGAAAGAACCGAGGAAAGAAAACCAAAAAAGGGAAGTCGAAGAAAGAAGACCAACTGAGGAAGTTAATGAAGAGCCAAACGGCAAAGACGGCAATAGAAAACCAACGGGAAAGTCAACAAGGAAAACCAAAAAACTAAGTTGAAGAAAGAGAAGTTGAAACTATGCCAACATGAAAACGTAAACAGATCTGATCATAGCGTCAAATGCCCAAGCTAGAGATGACAAATTATTAGACACATCTAATACACACCTTTATTCTCTTGATCTGTACAGGCCCAGCATCTGCATAGCTAAATGTTATGGGATGCCAACCCTTTTTCTCCATATTTGTCACAGATTCATTCCACTCTGTATAGGTTATCGTTCTACGTTCAAGTTCTCCTTCAAACTCGTGTATCTGTAAACCAATAAAAATCTAGAACCTTAGTCCCGAAGAATAATTCTCAAAAGCAATCCACACAAAAAAAACCCTGGCATATCAACAAAACAAGAGTATTTTGTGTATGTATTACGGAGTCCTGAGAACACACGATAAGACTAAAGATGGAAATAGCCTAGGTAAAATAAGTCTGGTAACTTCAGAGTCCTGAGAACACACTATAAGACTAAAGATGGAAAGTAGCTTGGGAAGAATAAGTCTTGATACTTACCGCTAACAATGTCTGCACATAGTGTTCATCTGGAATGCAGTTGTGCTGCTTTTGAAGTTTCTGCAAGGTTTATTTCAAGGTTAGAAGAAACAAGTAACAACTGAAAAGTGAATGCTTCCAGAAACAAAAAAGTTGCACTAGTATGGATTATCAAAAATATAACAAGTTTGTGGGTCTGGGAAGGAAAAAAGAAACACAGAAGCAACTTTGCACGCCATGTGGTGGCAAAGGATGGGGCTAAGAGAGAGGAGCCAACTGAGGAATATGCAGCGTCATGGACGACGCACAAGAAGATGATGTTGCAAAGGAGCACAAACAAAACAATGCAACCACAGAAGTGGGAGAAAAGAGCTCCTGAATTATGTACAGTGGGATCCTCCTTTCTCAAATATAAATAATGTCAAATGCATCTACTTAGCAAAAGGCACACTAACTTACCATATTCTTTTTCCCTTTACTGGCTTCCAGCGGTGGACGTCTCTGCAAGATTAAAATCCTGATTCAATTAGTTATCGGATAAATGAAGCATATGGGATATGATGCATCAGAGTAAAACCACACTTAACAGTTCCACTTGGAGAATGTAACAGAAGGAAATCCAACTAAAGAAGGCATTAACTACAAAAGCATGTTCATCATCGTGCGTACATTAGTAAATGG
>JBCEWC010014951.1:0-14038 GCA_038996855.1 Solanum aculeatissimum
AAGAACTATGAAACAAAAATGGAAATAAAATACATAAGAGGAGAATTGAGAAGTGATTTAGATAAGAAAAAAAAGAAGTGGAACATTAACTACAGGACGGTAGACAGTGAAATTTTATTGATCAATCCATATTAAATGTGGATTAAATCTTAAATTCATGATACATTGATCAAGTCAAATTATTGATTAATGAGGTTGGATTAATAATACTTAAGTTAAAGTTATATGACTTAAATAAAGTTCAAATTATATTTGGGTCAATCCATTAAGTTGACAAGACAACCCAACTCATGTTATTCAAACCCAAGGTCTTCTAAAATTAGTTGAAGACCAAAATACCCCCAAACCCTAGCTTATAACTATATAAAGGGGTCTTCATAAGAACAAAAAAGAGGAAGAAGAGAAAGAAGAAGTAGAGAAATACATAGAAAAGTTTTGCTCTTCAGTGGTGATCTGCAATTCTTTCGCATACAAAGGAGTTTTGTCTCCAAGTTGTAAGCCACATGTTCCTATATTTCTACAATTGTGTTTGAAGTTTAATTTAGCTCCGTATTCGTAATGAAATTTCAACAAGTATTTCTTCAATTCAAGAACAAATCAAAACTCTTGAGTTGATGATTGTGAGGAGAAGAATCAGAGGATTACGTTTTTTTCATTAGATTTTATAAAGATTGTAACCTTTGCACAAATTCTTGAAATACAAATATTTTTGCTTGCCTCTAATTTGCAAACGACTAAGTTTCGTTCCTTGGAAAAAAATAATCAAGAAAAGAAAATAGAGGCAAATAAGAATATTTGTACGAAGTTGTTTCTATTCTGGAGTCCTTTGGCATTAGGCTCCTTTTCTAGAAGGTGGTCTATTTTTTTTAAAGTGAGCATATTTATTATGTAGTAATAATATTCATAATTTATTTAAAAAGAAAAAAAGACCAAAGTCCATAGAGTGATTACCATCTTGACCATTCTCCCATCTTAGTCTTATAAATTAAAAATTTTCTGTCTTAAGTTTTAATGAAATCCTCATCGTTTTTCATTAGAAAAAAGTGTTAAAAACACTCATAAATTTGGCACGAATTATTAGTTTCGTCCTCAAAGTATTGACAGTCTTAAAAATACCCCTCTACTTGACTAAATGAACTTAAATACACCCCTGATCTTAAAACATGAGTTGAAATACACTCCTAAATTCTTGTCAAGTTAAAGGGTGTTTTTAACACTTGTGCTAGATTGAGGTGCCTTTTAGTTTAGATAATCTAGTAAATGAGTGTTTTTAAGACTGTCAGTAGTTTGGGATGGAACTAATAAGTTGTGCCAAGTTTAGGTATGTTTTTAATTACAATCTGAAAATTTTGACTTAGGTGTGCAATTTGCAACCACCATCGCCCCACTATCTAAGCTTGATCAAGTTTTATTTGATTAAGCTTCTTCATCTAGTATTAAAAAAAAGAAAAAAAAATTAAAAACACTCCTAAATTTAGTAAGAATTCTTAGTTTCGTTTCCGAACTATTAACAGTCTTAAAAGCTTCCTTCTACTAAACTAACTAAACTAAAATACTCCCTTTAACTTGCAACAAAAGTTAATTAAACCCCTAAATTCTTGCCATGTTAAGGGGTGTTTATAATACTTGTAATAGATCAGGGGTGTATTTTAGTTTAATTAGTCAAGTAGATGAATGTTTTTAAGATTGCCAATAGTTGAAGGGTGAAACTAATAACTTGTGTCAAGTTACGGGGTGTTTTTAATACTTCTATCATAGGAAAAAAAGTAAGAGAAATGATCCAACATGAATTCAGTTCTTTCATTTGATTGTTCTTCAGCGGCATAAATCATAATTATTCGAGCCCATTCTATCAAATCGATTGAATAGGGTCGAATAATTATGATTTATATCACCGATGAACGACCGATGAAGAACTGAATTCGAGTTTGATCATTTTGCTTCTTTTTTTTTTTTTACTTAAACAGGATGAAGCTCAAACTTACAATAGTTGATATTGGTGGTGGTTGCAGATGGCATCGATCATGTCATGATAAAGCTAAAATTTGGAGGTTCAATTTGAATCAAATGTTTAGAAGTGTAATATTACTTAATTTTGGTTATAACAAATTTAATCCCTTTCTTTCCTTCACATTTGTCAGTCTACACCACTTTTCTTTATTGTTTTTCATCAAAGAAAGTAAACACATCTCTCTCTTTCTCTCTTTCAATTTACATATTCTTTAAGTAGTATATAGGTCAACTGAGCTTCAAGGATAAAACACTATAAAGAATATGTAAGTAGGGAACATATATCACAAGTAACTAAGAATTCTATAGAGGCTTACAATAAGAAACAACCGGGGTAAAGAAAGGGAGAAAAGGGGAAAACAAGCAAAGGAAACAAGAGACGTACGTGGTAGCACCAACCTAGAACCGAACACAATAACATAGTACGAGGAGGACACTTAAGAGACAATCTACTAATAGAAGTAAACATAAATATCACATAAAGGCCCAAAGGACCGTATCAACACACTCCCTACATAAAAAGGTTAGATAAAGAAGACAAGGGCAGTAACTACCTTCAAACAAGAGACCACCATTTATCTGTCACAAGTTCACACGTAGTCAAACAATACCTTATTGAGCCATGTGTTCCCAGAAGGTTCACTCACAATCAAACAAAACTTTTACAACATCCCATAGTATCGACAGGTACAAACAATCATGTTGGCGATAGACAATGCAAATGAATGAAAATTGTACAAGAAATTCCAGTAGTACCATTAGTGTCATATATCTCAATCCAAGGTGTATACACCTACTTCTAGTTCCGAGCAAGAAGTAGGAGACATGCGCCTCTCTGGGATCACCATAGTGGCCTTGGGAATACCCCTATATACCTAACTGGTCTCGATCTATGCCTTATCACAATATTTGTATATCAATCTATATCCTCAATCTCTAAGATCCACTCCGCCATGATGGTTTGAGATAATAAATCAAATTGATATATAGAAAGGGCGGGGGGCTTATTGATCGAGTCAAAAACATAATGAGGCATCCCAAATACCTTAACACCAAAAGTATATAATAAGCACATTCCAGATGCCTCCAGTCAAAGTCTCAAGTAGTAAAGATAGTACAATACCTAATTAGAAAATCAGAAGAAAATATCGCGGGTAACACCCGATTCTTCTCACAACTAGCCAAAGAACCAATGCATACACCTGGGGTCAGACTACAGATTTGCATGCAAAACAAATAGGAGAAATTACATATATATACAATAAAGTAAAATGTTTACAAAAAAAGTAGCCTATGTTTTATTTACATAAAAAATAGCCCAAAATCACCAAAACTATACGTGACTATACAATATAGTTTGTCAAAAGTTATAGAAAATATACACTTCTATACAATGTATATTACTTATACATGGGCTATACACAAAATATACATTATGATACACAAATATACACCGACTATACATGTCTATACAACAAGGGCTATTTTTTTTGTAATTTTTTAAGTTTAGTGTCTCTCAATGTAATTTGCCCAAACAAATAATGCAATGCATGCCATCACCAACATCCAACCAACACGCATAGTCACATACAAGTATTACTATAAATAACTAAGTTCTAGAGCACAAAAATGATTCGAAAACACCACAAATCTCTAATCAAGGCCTAGGACTCAATTGTACTATACAAAATCTACAATAAAACCAAATAGAGTCTCAACTCTAATCAGGTAACGAGGAGGAAATTATGAAGGAACAAGTGTTCAACAGGGCAATCTATAGCCTCCAAATCCAACAGAAAATATATCCCTAATGAATCAAGCACAACTAACTCCGCCCAATGGCTATAGATGAAACATAAAAGAATTTCACACTCAACTCAAAAATAGGAACACATTTCCCTACAAGCCTAGCCAAGTGATAATCACTATACCAAGGCTACATCACGACTTGCAATCTAGGAAAGGTTACCAAAAATTTTTCATAAGAAGCACCCAAGGGACTAAGGTCTACCCCAAACTTATTCTAGAGTTCTATTCAAGTCTATGACCATAAAGATCGACAAATCACTCTAAATAGACTAACATGGTCAAACTAAGGCATAATTAGAAATTCTACCATCCCAGTCAAACATTCCAAAAAGAAAACTTAGTCTAATGCTCTAACTGGGGACAACGAAATATGAAACAAGGGTCAAAGCTTAACTTGTTAGATACAATACAAACCACAAGTAATTTATACTAAATAATATTTTATAAAGCTCAATCAAAAGTAAGTAGATTGTAGCCTATCTCAAAGACGAACACACGCGCTCGACGTCCACTTTCAGATAGCTTCTATGCCTAAATCTCCTTCAAATGTCTCCACACAATCAAAATCGATCACCTCATTAATATTGACATTTTGACACTAAAATTGCATTTTTTTAGATGGACCCAAAATCACTTCAAAAATAGGATAGTGGGACCTACAACAAAATTTTCAAAAAGGTTCTAAACACAATATAGAATTTATACCCCAAAATGGATGATCAAAACGGAAGAAATTATTCCATCATAAAATTTCCTCATTAAAGCTTAAAACTAAGCTCGGGCAAGCCCCTTTGGGACAAAAATTACCTCAAACCAATGCCTTTCATGCTTCCTCAAACACTTTCACATATAGAAATGATCCCCACAAACTCGACGCACTTGGAATCACTCAAAATAGAGCTTTGTCGCCCCAAAAATCGCAAAAAGAAAGTGGGGATCGAGGTTAGTCGCGTGTTTGGTCTTAAATTAAAAGACCAAATAAAACCTTCATCACGATCCTAGAGGCATTGTCTCATGATTACGACCCTCCCAGAGGTTGGCCATCATGATCACAGAGGCTAACCCCATGATCGTGGAGAGGAAGGCCATATGAACTAGTGATCGCGACCCCAGGCCCCGCGATCGTGGAGGCTTAAGTCCTTGTCTTCGTGAGTACAACCCTAGGCTTGCGATCGCGAAGGTCAGTACCAAAAATTGTTGCATCAGCTGAAATAGCTTAGTCCAAAAATCTTTGACGAGGTACTCGGGATTCATTTGGAACCCCGTGCATGCAAACAAACTATGCTCCTCCACCGAATTTGACATTGCGATCTCAATGGCACAGTCAAAATTTGTGTTCAAGGTTGTTTCGACAAAAAGTGAATTCCACACTAAAGCATCATTTTAAACTAAAATCCACTCAAAAGTTTAGATTAAATTGAAAGTCTCGGAACACATACGAAGAGTCATTCTAGACCAAAGTCGACATTCTGGAGCTAACCATATTGATGGAATTCTCATCTAAGCGTAATTTCCAAGAATGTTGACCAAGGTCAACTTTGGGCCAAATTTTAACTGTCAAAATGTTAAATGATTCAAACTTGCACTGAAGGATTCAGTACGCCAGTCAACCATGTTACTAGCCTAAATTGATCATTTTGGAGTTGATGGAACTATCAGAATTTCGTTTTGAGGTTGTTTACTTTTATTTTTAATCAAAATTCAACTCTTCAAGATATAAGGACCTCCAAACATAAAAGTTGCACAAAATCCAAATGAATGACCAGACAATCGAACTATCAGTATCAGCAAGTCATAAATGACTCGAGATCGCTACAAAGGAACTCTAAATGCTTAAAAGAATAGAGAACGGAGAAAATGACCTGGAGAGTCATTACAATCAATTATTGATTGATCTCTTTTGAATCTATGTGACTGCCATTATTTTTAATGAGACAAACTAATAGAGAAACAAAAAAGAGAAAGAGAGTGATATGATGAACTAACTTGCCCTGAAGAAAAAAATATAAAGAATGTGTAAATTGAAAGAGAGAGATGTGCTTACTTTCATTGAAGAAAAAAATAAAGGAAAGCGGTGTACACTGACAAATGTGAAGGAAAGAAAGGGATTAAATTTGTTATATCTATTAAAATTAACTATCAACATAAGTTATACCAAAATTAAGTGGTATTGCACTTCTAAACATTTGATACACTAAAGATAGCTACGACACCCCATCCCCTCAAACAAACATTGTACACCTTAAAATGGGTTAGATCATGGATCTGGATCACCCATATGGACCGACCTAATCCGATTAAAAAAATTTCTGAAAAGAGATAAGGACAAAAGCATAAATTTGAAAAGAGATGGGAACGATTACTCAACTATTAAACCATAAAATTCCTTCTTTTTTTAATGAGTTCTTCATCTCTTTATAAAAAAATGAGAGGAAAAATCAGAGGGAAAAGAAGAAAAACGAAAAATTGATCTTCCTTATTTACACTAATAAAACCAAAGTGACATTTAGTTTGTGAAAACTTAATCTTTATTTTCTAGTGATTCAAAGAAGATATTTGGAGCAATATTTGTTGGTACATGAATCTCACACTGTACCTTAAAATCTAACTGTTACTTATTTTTCTAAAATAAAAGTCACTTGGCTATTTTTTTAAATTAAAAAATCACTAAGCATTGAGCATATTAACTAAAAAGTCACAAAGACAAAAAGTATTTCACTTTCTATGCCAACTCTTATTTACTCTTTTTTTTTTATTTTAAAAAAATAGTCTGATAAATAAAAATTCAATTAAGAAAACCAAACTTGATCTAATCTAACCCAAAACCTAAGCAGAAACCAAAATTGGATTTATATAAAAGTACAACATAACATCAGGGGTGACTTAATGCTATTCGTGGTGTAAAGAGAAATTTTAATGAGAGACCTTAATTTTTATAATTTTTATTTAAAATCTATTTTTCTAGCTTTTTGTGATGCAAAATTGTGAATAATTGTTTTATAATTAATTTCTTCTAATAATTCTTTTTCAATTGATAATATACTTAATCCATTCATCTTTTTATTCTTGAATTTTATCATCATCTAGCTCAACAAGGTTAGTGCTTTGTTTATTTAAAGAACACTCTTCTATATTTCTACATTCTTTAATATTTTTGAAATTATTTTTTTAAAAATTTATCAAGGGCTCCTTTTTGAGATTCTATTATATTTTCAGTTTTTCTCTTTCTTTTTAATTTTAAATGACCGGATTCATATTTTTTAATTGACATATTTAAATTATAATAAAATAATTAAAAGATACCCACAAGTACAATATAATAATAAAAATAATAAATACAAGAAAAAATTTGAAAAATAAAATTCGAAAGTTGAAATGATCAAACCTGATAAAAAAAGACTAGATTCCAAGATATATTATAACTGGTTCTTTGAAATACTTGCCTCAAAGCTTGAAATTTGAAAAATAAAAATAAATGGTACATAAACACTCACACTATTTTCTTACTTTCTTTTGTTAAAACATAATAAAACTCAATGAATAAATAAGAAGAAAAAATTGATAAAATAAAAAAGAAAATATTAAATAAATAAGAAGAAAGAGTTGACAAGAAAAAGTAACGTTAGACAAAATAGTCAAAAGTAAATGTAGACTTTTGTTAGATAATAATAGAAGTATAGAAGTCGATTAATAAATAAGAAGAAAGAGTTGGTAAAATAAAAAAAAAGAAGAAGAAAGTTGGCAAAGTAAAAAAAAAAAATAGACGATAAACAAAATAGTCAAAAGTAGTTGTTCAATCAATTTTTTAATATAAATAGTAAAATAATAATAATTTTTTCTCTATAAATTATTTTTCTATCAAAAAAATAATCAATAGAGAACCATATAAATAGATAATGATGGCTAAAGAGGGCCCCCTAAATTAGAGGTCTAAAGTTGTTGCTTCACCGACTTTACTCTTGAGTCACCCTTGAATTATTGCAACGGATAGATTTATTGCAACGAGCTCAAAAAAAAAATAAAATTGGGAGGATTTATCAATTCAATTATTATTTACATGAAAATAACTTGGACTAATCAAATAAAAAAGAAAATACTTTTACATTTTATTTCGAAGAAAGTGATTTCTTCTTGGGTATTGAACAATAGTTTGCTTTTTATACTTAGCATGATGAGTCATCTTTTCTATAACTTATATATATGGCTGCTTAAACTAAAAGTAGTTTTTGTAAAGGAAAAAAATTATGCGAATAAGTAAATATACACTAATTATTTAGTTAATATAGTTATAGTTTGAATTAATTATGACTCGCAGTAAATATCTAACTATAATTATAGTTTGAGTTTTGTATAATTCGCGCAATTTACACAAACATTGTGCGCGAATTAAATTGTATAATGAAATATACAAACACTTTGAATTGTATAGCGAATTAAACAAACGTTCTTTATAAATTATGAAAATATACAAATATTATATAAAAACTTCGAATTGTATAACAAATTATGAATTTTTGAACATTCTATTTAAGTAGATTATACATTGCAGTAGTATAATGCCATTAGTTAAATTTTGTGGTAGTATAATTTTTGAACGTGAGTTATTATGGCTGGCAAGTGAGTTAAATTATAATCGTAAGTTTCTTAAGCTATGAGAGGAATTTTTGACCAAAGTGATTATGAATGGTTACACAAAAATATCAATTCATAATTATAAATTAGGTAAAAAGTATTTATTGGTATTAATTGATGTTGATAACAAGTTAATTTGATTGATTTTAAAAAAGAAAAAAATGATATACTTTGATAATTTATTTATTATTTTGATAAATAAAAAATTTCTTCCTAATTCCTTCTAAATTTTCCTAATTTTAAACCATAGCCAATGTAAGATGATAGCCACAACAGAATCAAATGAAAACATGTTTAAGACTAAAAAAGCAACAAAAATGTCTAAGACTGCCTGGTTCATCCATGGTGGCGCTTATTTGAAGCTCTGGTTCGCGATGGTGTTCGCTAGAGACAAGGAAGGAGAGGGTCAGGGTCGTTTGGTGTGGTGCAAGGCGTGGTCGAAAATGAAATTTTGGGGGCTGTTTTCAGGTGGCTTTTTACGGACGGTGGGTCAACGGGGTTTGAAGAGATGAGGAGGTTGTTTGGCTGGATTTTCCCGGTGGGTTTATGGTGGTAGTAATTGAGGCAAAACAATGATTGTTTCGGGTGGCTGTTTTGGGGTTTCTGGTTGTTGTTCTTGGCTGCCATGGTTGTTTTCGGTGGGACTAATTCGTTGGCAGTGACGTGAAAAGAAGAAGGGTGGTCGGACAGAAGTTTTGTTGGATTTTGGCATTGGAAGGTAATGGAGAAGAAGCTTGGGCGGCAATTTTTTTTTTTTAGGATAGGATAATTTTTTTAGAGTTTTCCAAAATTAGAAATGTTTATCTGTGAAAATTATGGGCCGATTAAATATTTGTGCAAAGAAAAATGAATTGTTAGATCGTGTTAAAAATATTTAAAATGAATATAAACAAATAGAACCAATAGTATATATAAAAAATAAAATTTTAAATAAAATAATGATTTAATAAAACAAAATTAATATTTCATACTATAACAAAAACTTAAAAATTAAAATTCAAAACAAATTGATTAAAATTTTAATATTTAAAAATACAGGTAATTATCGATAAATTATTCTAAAATTACAGAAAAATATTTTAAACTATTTTAAGAACAAAACATAAAAGTATGAAATTTTAAATAAAGTTAGGTCAAAATTGAGTCTCAACAGTATGCATCTTTATTGGGTTCAAGTTTTATTTGTATATATGCATGCTTTGAAGGAATATATATGTTTATTTAAAAATTAAAGGAGCTTTTAGAATATGACTCTATAGTTCATAACCAAAGGAACTATAAATTGATATTCAAAGTAATTTTTTATTATTATATTGTAATAGAAAATGTGAACCTATTAATTATAATTCATATCAAGGTAAATAGGGCGTGGACATGAATTTAAAACTTGATGATAAATTGAGATATTCTTTTCCTTGACCATTAGAAGAATGAAACAAAGAATCATCAACGCAGGTTGTGCTACAGTGGTGAGATTGCTCAATTCTTAATTAGAGGTCTTAGGTTCGAGACTTGAGTATAACGAAAACTTTATTGGGGTTATCAAATAAACTTGACGACATGAGATAGTAATATTTATGTAATTATTAATAATTGTATGCTCAATGATATAAGTTACACACATAATAATTTATTTATTTTTATACATTTTTAATTAATTGGCACGATACACACGTGTGCATTAAATGAGTTGCTAAAAGGACCAGACGACTCACTTTATTGATAAAAAAAAGAAAATTTATAGATGCAAAACCCAAAATAAAAGCAGATTCAAATAAAATAAAAAGAATTAGAAAAGTAGAAAGTTCACAGCCGTTCTAGAAAAATCAGCTTGAGAACCCTTCACAACTCCTTTAGCAGAGGATCTCTATAGTCAACTACCATCTTGAAATCTCGAGAATACTTTTGATTTTTAGTAGCCGAGGAAGGGAGATGTATAACTTGAGTTGCTAAAATAAGTTTTAGCAGGTATCTCTGAGTCGACCTTCACTTCACATCCTTTAATTATTGACATGGATATTTTCGCCATTTCAAATCTCCATAGCGAGTACTTCAGTTATAGATTTTCTATGTGATAACATGAGTAAGTTCATATCTCTTTTCTTAGATCTAGATCTGGTGGGTTGAATCCTACAAAGAAATTAATACCATCATCTGAGCTTAGATTTTTGAAAAGGATTCTAACTTATACTCGATTTTTTTAAATAACTAGGATTTTATTAATAGGGGCAAATCATTTTAAAAAGGAATTGGACCCAACTCCAATTCTTTATCAGACATACAAAAACAAATAGCTTGGCCCAAAACTAGACCAAGCCAAAGATCATATAGTCTATATAAGTATACATAGGGTCTGTAAGGTTTCCCAAATTGTGCCTTTTCCTTTTCCTTTTAGAAACCCTTCTATTCCGCTGATGTTTTCGCCATGGGTGAACCACACTTTCTTCCAGATGCTTCTGTGGGTTTGCAACCTCAAAATTCTATGTTTCCTCTTCAGATTTCTCATTATCAGTTATCAAAAGTAAGCACCTGATTTTTTATTCTTCTTTTTTGTTCTTATAGATTATTCTCTCCGCTCTTTTACTTATCATTTCCACTCTCTGTATAGATGCGTTCTCTATTACCATGGACTGTCCTATCTACTTTTGATGCTGGATCTATGCATGTGCTAGGAACCCTTCGCTTGGTGAGTTCCTTACCTTTATTTTCTTCCGCTTACTATCTATTCTTCTTTGATGCCTATTCCTCCTCTTCTCAGGTGGTGTCGCGATGAAGTGCAGAGGTAGCTTCATACTACCATTCTGACTAGTGACATGCTTCCTCCAGGTGCACAACTCATTTTGTTGAGTCCTTTTTGTTGGATGACTATTTAGGATTAGGTAGCTTGCCATTTCTTTTGTGGTTGCTCCTGACCTTGTAAATGTTGTATATTGGCAAACTTTAGCTATCATCTTTCTATCACTTATCCCTTGTTAGGTGATACTCTTAAATTTGGGCTCTGTAATTTATAACTATTGGTTATTCAATTTATACACAAGAAATACTAAAGCATCCAAACTAGCAAAGGCTAGGATAATGACTTTAAAGAAAATTTCATAATCAATTTTCTATTTGTTCTTTCAACAGGTTGAGCTTTAAAAAAAAACTAATATCACTATTATAAAAAAGATTCATAGTGAATTAATTACCAAGACAATTCAGGTACGAACCATCAAATTCCCTGCTCGATAGATTTTTTTTGTACCCAAACCTAAATATTGAGGTTACTGCTCATCGTTATCCATAATAAGACTATATCTACTGATGTTTCTATTATTGTATCTTGTTAATTTCTTAAATGTCAAAATTAGAATGTTGACATATTTGTATACAAATATTTGCAATTTGATTTTCATCAGTGAATATTTTTTTTCAATTGAATATTTTTGTAGATGATTAACGATTAAAGTACCTACAAAATGATCAACTAAATTACTTAAACAATCTGTCAACCGATTACCCACTTTATAAACATGCTCCACAAAAAATTATTCTTCTCCATTCAAGCTTTATGTATTGGATCTCCAAAGAAATACCCTAAGATACCTTCCAAACCCCATCTAGTACCTTCTTCATAATTAATGAATTCTATCAACACAAGAGTCATCTACTTATTGAAACAAAACTCCAAAGTCCAAACCAACCTCATTACTCATCATAAAGTATTTAACATTATGGTCCGCAACAATATCTCAACAATGTATATACTAGGAAATCATAATTAATTCGTTTAAGGTGTTAAAACATCATAAAAAAAACCAGTCATAAGTATAATCAAGATTCATTATATGTACATCATCATATATTACTAAAAGTGGAAACAAGAAAAGTTAAAAATTGAAATACCAAAATAATACTCAATGATATAAGTCACACACATAATAATTTATTTATTTTAATATATTTTTTATTATTGACGTGATACACACGTGCAAAGCATGTGTATTAAACTAATTGCTAAAAGGACCAGATGACTCACTTTATTGATAAAAAGAAGAATATTTATAGATGCAAAGCCCAAAATAAAAGTAGATTCAAATAAAATGAAAAGAATTAGAAAAGTAGAAAGTCCACAATTCTTCTAGAAAAATCAGCTTGAAAACCCTTCACAACTCCTTTGGCAGAGGATCTCCATGGTCAGCTACCATCTTGAAATCCCGAGAATACTATTGATTTTTAGCAGCCGAGGAAGGGAAATGTATAACTTGAGCTGTAGAAATAAGTTTCAACAGGTATCTCTTAGTCGACCTTCTCTTCACATCCTTTAATTATTGACATTGATATTTTCGCCATTTCAGATCTACATAGCGGGTACTTCAATTATAGATTTTCTATGTGATAACATGGGTAGGTTCAGATCTCTTTTGTTAGATCTAGATCTGGTGTGTTGAATCTTAAAATGAAATTAATACCAGCATCCGAACTTAGATTTTTTTAAAAGGATTCTAATTTATACTCAATTTTTTTAAACAACTAGAATTTTATTAGTGGGGGCAACCCATTGAAAAATGAAATTGGGCCCAACCCCAATTCTTTATTAGACACACAAAAACAAATAGTTTGGCCCAAAAATATGTAGTCTGTATAAGTACACATAGGGTCTGTAAGCTTTTCCAAATTATGCCTTTTCCCTTTCCTCTTAGAAACCCTTCTATTCCGCCTATGATTCCGCCATGGGTGAGCCACACTTTCTTTTAGATGCTTCTGTGGTGTGCAACCTCAAAACTCCATGTTTCCTCTCCAGATCTCTCATTATCAATTATCAAAAGTAAGCATTTGATTTTTGATTCTTCTTTATTGTTCTTATAGAGTATTTTGTCCGCTCTTTTGCTTCCCTTTTCTACTCCCTGTATAGATGTATTCTCCTATACCATGGGTTGCCCTATCTCCTTTTGATGTTGTATCTCTGCATGTGCTTGGAACCCTTCGCTTGGTGAATTCCTTACCTTTATTTCCTTCCGCTTACTAGCTATTCTTCTTTGATGTCTATTCCCCCCTCTTCTCTGGTGGTGTCGTGATGAAGTGCAGATGTAGCTTCATACCACCATTCTGACCAGTGATGAGCTTTCTCCAGGTGCACCGACTTATTTTGTTGAGTTCTTTTTGTTGGCTGACTATTTAGGGTTAGGTAGCATGTCATTTCTTTTGTGGCCGCTCCTGACCTTGTAAATATTGTATATTGACAAACTTTAGTTATTCTTTCAACAGGTTGAGCTTAAAAAAGAGCTAATATCACAGTTATAAAAAAGGTTCATAGTGAATTAATTACCAGGACAATTTAGGTACGAATCATCAAATTCCCTTCTCGATAGAATTGTTTTTGTACCCAGACCTAAATCTTGAGGTTATTACTCATCGTTATCCATAATAAGCCTATATCAGTTGATGTTGTTATTGTTGTATCTGTGTCACGCCCCAAAAATGAGCGTGATGGCACTTGCTCAATCCCACTAGAACAAGTCAGCCTCACCCAACGAAAAATAGAAATAATGTGCGGAATTACTAAATAAAGTAGATAGCTAAAATTATCAAATCTTCATAAACTTAA
>JBCEWC010014952.1:0-14038 GCA_038996855.1 Solanum aculeatissimum
TGTAAAATAACAATATAATTCTATTCAACTTTTTATTTATTTATAAAGGTTTTATATATAAAGATTCTAAGATTCTAAGATTCTATCCCTAATTAGAACCCATGTAAATTAGGATTTTCCTTAGCGGTCGCAGGTTTCCTGATCCAAATAAGGAAGAAGTAGTAGTAAATCAAATAAGGATGATTTAGAAGTCCTTATTTTATCACTTCTTTCCATATATTTTAGAAGTCAATATTATAAATATAATTTAAAAAAATTTGGTGAAAAGTCAATTTAATCTAAAGCATAGTCTTTTAATGAAGGGCAAAAAGTTCAATCAATATTTCTAAGGGTTTTCACGCTTTTAATATGGTATATATATATATATATATATATATATACTTCATTAAAACTCTCTTCTTTAGATAAAATCGTCTTTTCACCATTTTAAAAAAAAATTATTTAATTATATTTATAATATTGACTTTTAAAATATATGGAAAAAGTGATAAAATAAGGACTTCTAGTCGTGGAAAGACTCCTAAATCTTCCTTATTTGATAGACTTCTACTTCTTCCTTATTTGAATCAAGAAAATACCCTACAATCGCTAAGGAAAATTCTAATTTACCATGGGTTCCTAATTAGTGATATAATCTATAATTATATAGGACGTTTATAAATAAATAATTTATCAAAATTAGTGAATTATTTATCTTTTTATAAGTTCATAATTAAATTAATTTTTTCTCTGTAATATTTGTTATCAAACGAGGTACACACTTTGATCACACGCAAAATATGTACAACAAGACTAGTAAAAGCGTGAAAGCCCTTAAAAATGTTATTTGAACTTTTTGTCCTTTATTAAAAGACTATTCTTTAGACAAAATCATCTTTTCACCATTTCTCTTTAAATTATTATTTAATTATATTTATAATATTGACTTTTAAAATATATAAAAATAAATAATAAAATAAGGACTTCTAGCGGTGGAAAGACTCCTAAATCTTTCTTATTTAATAAGTTTCTACTTCTTCTTTACTTGAATCAAGAAACTCTACAACTGCTAAGGAAAATTCTAATTTACCATGATATATAAGTCCTTTATAAATAAATAATTTATCAAAATTACTTTTGTAGTGAATTATTTATCTTTTCGTAAGTTAATTAAATTTAATTTTTCTCTGTAATGTTTGTTATCAGATGAGCTATACGTTTTGATCACGCATAAAGTTCATATAGAATTTTTATGGAAGTTTTGACTCTCTCTTTCACTTTTACACACTATAATATTTTTTTCACACTTAACATATTTCATCTCCTACACAACATAAAGGAAGATGTACCATTATTTATGGGTGAAATAGACTTTTATGTAATGAATAGATGGAATGAGGGGATAGTAATGTGGATAGATAAATGTGATAGATGTTACATAAGTTTTAAGAAACTAATGGTCATATGAGTTACAACAAATTAATTATCATAAGAGTTACAAGAACTAATAGTCATATTTTATCACAATTTATACCCATTATTATATACACTTCATATTTTATTTTAATAATAAAAGGCATATACACCTGTAGACGATACAATTTCGCATCAAGAAAATAATCAAGAATGAAAATATCACAATAATTTGTAGTGTTTGATTTCAAGATGTGAGTGTTACAATCTCTATGAATCCTCTGATTCACCTTTTCAAGTGTAAATTCAAGAGCTCTTGAGCTTGATCTTGAATCTAAGATTTGTTCTTGAACTTTGAACTTGTTCTTGATCTTGATCTTGAATTTGTTCTTGATCTTGATCTTGAAATTTGGATTTGTTCTTGAGTTTGATCTTAGGTTCAAGAGCTTTTAAGCTTGTTCTTGAACTTAAATGCTTGAATATTTGAAATCTTAAACTTTGTAGAGAAATTTGCAGCGTTTGATCCACGAGCTCTCTAGCTTTTTGTTAGAATTCTTGATGTCAATTTTGAATTATTAGGGCCCCTATATATAGTTGTAGAATAGAGGAGTTATGATGGAATCAAACTTTCTTTCGACCAATTAGATTTAAGGTGACATGGAGCAAAAAAAGTGATAGGAATATGTTTCCTTTCAAGTGACGTGACAATATTTGATTGGTTGGAATTCATCACTTGTACAAGTGATATATTTTTATTGACATTTGATTGAGATAGGAATGCCATGTCATTTTGACATATGACGTGATCCTATTGACTTCTTTGTTTGACTTGGCATGCCATGTCATTTGACACGTAGCATCAAGTGGGCCTTTAGGATGAGGGAATATTGGACCTAATAAGTGGGTCATCTTTCGTAGCCCAAATAAATAAATTTCAGCTTTTAATTAAATTTATATTTTATTGGACCTAATTAAAAAATTCAATTATATTAATCCATAATATTTGTTTGGACTAATATATTTTGAATTTAATATAATTTGAATCATTTTATAAAATTTATATTTTAATAAATTTTATATGATTACCAATGCCCCCTACTTCAAGTCTTGTCGAGATATTTTATCTTTTAAAGACTAAACTTGAAGTAATTTTTTTTTAAAAAAAGCTTAAATTGTTCAAAATGGGAGCAATTTTAATTGCCCCACAAGTCACGTGGCCGACATACCAGCCAACAACTATTCCTTTTAAGACATATATCAAATCATAAGTCTAACAATTTTTTTTGTGGGACCCTCAAGTGCTATTTGCATTCTTTGTTACTTTTATTACAATCCTAGTATGACTAGCGAATTGAAAGTACAATCAACTTGAATTCCATTAGGAGTCTAATTACAAAGGCCCAATTTGCATTGGATACCATTTGCAGTAGTCCCTCTATAAATATATGTAGACTCACTATTCTCAAGCACGGATTGATTCAGAGCCTCATATACTATTTGTGGTAATCCTCTTCTTTTTTTATTTTTATTCTTTCATTTTGTTTATTATTATTTTTTATAGGTCAATGGAAGAAATACTTATGAAGAATTTCATTGTCTCACAAGAATATGATCTTGAGGTGTGGAGGGATGTATCCGCATTCATGCCTTGAGATTCACCAATTTGAGGCTTTACAATATCCCGAATGTTTAAACATAAGAGATCACCAATTTTAGGCTTTACAATATTCCGAATGTTTAAACATAAAGGATCACCAATTCGAGGCTTTACAGTATTCCGAATGTTTAAACTTAAGGGATCACCAATTCGAGGCTCTACAATGTTCTGAATGTTTAAACATAAGGGAGAACCAATTCGAGGCTTTACAATGTTCTAAATGTTTAAACATAAGGGATCACCAATTCGAGGCTTTACAATGTTTCGAATGTTTAAATATAAGGAACCATCAATTCAAGGCTTTACTATATTCTGAATGCCCCAATTAGCCATATTTTTATTTTATTTTGGATTCTTGTCCCTTTTTGTGTGCTATCATTGACGAAGGGTAACAATTTTTCTTTTCCTTTTATGCAGATTGAACAATGAATTTCTTTAAGGACTACACTTGCTCACCCTCTGGACTTAAATACCTCATAATTGGAACTCACGATAGCAAGGTAGAAACCAAGCTTTTGGTCCAAGATCCTTTAGTTGGTCGTTATGTTGATGCGTGGCCACAATTAAGAAACACACTTCATAAGACATATTGGACCTTGGAATATGTCCACAAATCTAACAAAGCTTCCAAAGTATGGTATCTCGAGAAATTAAATATTCAAGGAACAAATCTTGCAAGCACTCTTCCAAATTTAGGGCGTCGCATGATTCAACAAGAGTTAAGTTAGGGAGATAAAATTCTGTTTGAAGGTAAATATCATTGCATCCTAGGATTTTGAGAATGGACGGAAGACGTCCTTAGCAAAAATGTGCAAAGTTTGAACAATGCTAACATCCAAAATGCTGTCTTTTCTTCTCTCTTTATCTACGATCGGAACTCCAATATCATGCAGGAATTTTATGAGGCTTGGTGTCCCTAAGCAAATACACTACTTACGTCTTTGGGAGAAACATCTATATCTCTTTGGGATTTACAAACCCTTGACGGCTTGTGATTACTGGGTGTCCTTATGAAGAAGAGATACCTAATGCCATAGAGATTACAAGTCATGGTGCCAAAAAGGATCTATTTCTTCCTCAAACTTGTGAGTATTTATTCGCTGCATTTCATCATCTTAGAAAGGAGAAAGGTGGTAGCTCAGGGATCTCAACAGGCAAAATATCAATGGAGGTGAACACATGGTTAAGTTCTCAAGAGATGACATTTTCTATGCTTGGGGCAAAATACCAAAAATATGAGACTTATTTGGCAGCCTTCTTGTCATGTTGGTTATGTGCCTTTGTATTTCCCTCTGAAGAGGGGAACCTCACTCGGCCTGAAACTTTTAAGATGACAAGCTTGATGGCGAGTGGTCGAAGGGTTAGCCTTGCAGTCCTGGTCTTAGCGAGCATCTATCGTGGCTTAGGAAAGATTTCAAACTCTTCACAATTTGATCACATTAAAGTTTCTTTCCCTATTCATTATGTTTATGGTTGGCTTGATTAATACTTCAAGACACATTATCCTCTTACTGGTGGATCTTCTCTCCCGTAAATGGTGGTATATTCTGGTGAGGGTGCCGCAAAATATTTTTACAAAGATGAGGCACGAAAGCATATCCATCGAGGAGCAAATCTTGGATGGAATGCGACTATGCTTAATAGGCCTCACCTAACTTATTATGTTGACGATAACAAAGCTTCAGAGTTGGAATCATCTTATTTTATGAGCCTCCACTTTAATGAGGATACTTCTTTTTCATTGAGCCATATAGTCCCCATCGATTTAGTCGTCAGTTTGGGTTTCATCAAGATATTCCTAGGCATCTCGAAAAGGATATTTGTGCTGAATCTCTTGATGAGGGACTTAGATATTGTAGAATCTGCGTCTCGCATACTACTATGTCAAAATCGATATTTTCCATCTGTGATCACTTTTGCAAAGAAACTTTATGCCACTCAATATCCATCTTGGTAGGAAAGATCCCATGGAAAGTTTCTTGAGGATAATTTAGAAACTTTCGTGGAAAGAGATGGGCCAAACTTCACTACTCCTTTAGAAGAAAAGGGTCAGGATATTGGTGAGGAATTTTAAAAGTTGATACCCCACTTGCCCTACAACCTCAAAGTAAGAGGCTTAAGTCCTCTAAAGGATTTAACAAAGAAGTAGCCCGTACTTCTACCAATGTAGAGAGGTGCCCCTTAATTCTTTCATCTACAAAAGGAAGCCTCTCAAGAGACAAGAAAAAGTAGCAATGGAGATCAATGTTGGAAGAGGAAAATACATGAATCAACTAAGTTTGAAGCTGTTGGGTTGGAGATCATAGAAGAACAAGAAATCGATGGTCCTTCAAAAACATTAGCCATTCAGATTGGAAAGGTTTTCCCTTTGACCATAAATCTCTTCTTTTTTGTCAATTTATGGTTAAGTAATTTGCTAACCTTCTTCCCTCCCCTTTTGTATAGGCAAACGCTGTTGAGCGTCCAAACAAATCACTACAAGAGAGGTCGCAAATTAGTGATGAGTCTGTCGCGACAACAAAACCTGAGGCAGGATCAACTTTGGCTATTGAGCAAGGACAAAGAATTATATCCACTTCTCATGATCAAGCTTTAAAAGGGTTAACCCTTGATTCAAATGGTACTCTTCCACTCTTTTCAAAGCCAGATGGGGCTAAGTCTATTTTTGAAGGAAAAAGTGTTGATTCAAATCACAAAAAGAAGTACATCTTAGGCCTTTGGGAATAGATTTGTAGCAAGCTCTCTAGAACTTCTCTAGAATCAATTTCATCTTACAAAGAAGATATTTATGAGATTCTCCAAGATATGAGTGAGACGTGTTTCATAGATCTTTCATCCTCAGAGCATTTGGTGTATTCTCTTTTCGAGCTTGTTGCTTGCTATGATCAAGAACACTATAATTTGGTAGATAAGGTGCATTAATATAAGAATCTAGAGTTGCTTTCCAACGACAAGGAGGGTCTTGAGTCTCTTAGCACAAAGGAGAGTGAGAAGACTAAACATGCTTCTTTTAAGAGAAAATCATTAAAGAGGGTCATAAGGAAGTTAGCAACTCTACAAGTGGAGCGAGAGGAACTTGAGGCTATTGTAGATGTTTCTAAGAAGGAGATTGAAGAGGTTTGATCCAAGCTTTTAGTTGCTAAGAACGAGGTGTCCTCTTATGATAACATGGACTTCTTGACGACTGACGATTCGACTCGCTTGGAGCATAAGAGAGAGAACTTAGAGGCTAGTCGTCAAGACTTGATCAAATACAAATTATGCTTAGATTACGTTCCCTTCCTTTTTTTCTCTTTACTTCCTTTCTTTACTTTCTCAAGATTTAGATTGATATGTTAGACAATTTTATAGCAATAAAATTTCTTTAATTTTTTTTGTCTCATATCTTGCATTTGTGGTTCTAACTTGATTTTTTTCATATGTTTTCTTTTGTTGCAAGCTTTAGTAATTCAAACTTAATCCAAATTTGACACGCTAATAAGAATGAAAATAATAAAAGTCCCTCCTCTTTTAAAGTTTGTGCATTCGCCTTTGCAATCTTTATGGAACTTAATGTTTTAACTTAGAAAATCAACAAATCTCAAAAGTATAAACACATAAACTTAAAGACTTAAGGACCATCACCTGCATACTTGCTTAATTTGAGAACCAACTTGCAGACTTTGGGGACTTTAACTTGTAGACTTGAGGAATTTGAAAACTTCAACCTGCAAACTTGATTGAATTCGAAGACCTTAAGCATGCTATTGAAGAAGCTCACATTCCATAGGGTTTTTCCTCTATAAGGAATCAGGTAGGGACATATAGTTTTTTAACACTCATGCAACTGAACTTATAATATAATTTCAAGCACCTACGTACCTCAATGAAGAGGATCAAGTCATAACGTAGTTCTGGGAGGGGGGGAAATGTTTTTGTTTTTGTTTTTTTTGGTCCTAATTTTTCCTAGTCTGCCTCTTTCGAGATTTTCAATCTTGCGGACATAATATTTTAGGATGCCATACACAGTTTATACTCTTGTAGGTCAGGAGTATATGCAGTTTTATACCCGAATTTTAGGGAGCATCATGTAGTTTTATACTCGGATTTTAGGGAGCATCATTTGACTTAAGGATAGTACCTCTTAAGAAATTTTGCATTTATAGGACTGATCCTTATGCCATCTGCATCAACAAGCTTGTAAGCACCACTTGAGTATACTTCTTGTACTACATATGGTCCATCCCACTTCGAGGTGAATTTGCCCCAGACTTATGTAAAGTGATAATGGGTCAAAACACCTCAAGCTAACTTTTTTGTTGAAAGCACGATACAAACGAGCTTGATAACATTCAAGATTTTGCTGGGCTTCTAACCTCTTTGCATCAAGTGCTTCTAGCTTAGCAAGACGTAGTTGAGCATTTTCTTCATCAGTGACCCTTCTTGGATAGCCAGTCTCAAGGACGGTATTTGATGCTCCAGTGGCAAAATGGCTTCAACTCCAAAAGCAAGTGAATATGGGGTTGCTTGAGTTGGTGTACGATATATTGTCCTATATTCCCACAAAACTTCTTCCATTCTTTCATGCCAATCTCTCTTGGACTTAGAGACAATTTTCTTCAATAGATTGCATAGGGTCTTATTGAATGCCTTATCTATACCGTTGGTGGCAACATTGTACATAAAAGATTTTCACTGCTTGAAGCCAAAGAGATCACAAATTTTATTCATCAACTTGTTATCAAATGACTTTTCATTGTGTGTTATTATGTATCATGGAATGCCAAATTAATAGACAATGTTTACTTGAATGAAGTTCACAACGTTCTCCTTCTTGACTTCTTTAAGAGCAATGACTTCAACCTATTTTGAAAAGTAGTCGGTCGCAACCAAGATGTGTAAGCGCCCACCAGAAGATTTTGGCAATGGTCTAACAACATCCAATCCCCAAGCATCAAATGTCCAAGATGCAATAGTCGGGTGTAAACATTTGGGCAGTTGATGCATGAAGTTGGCATGGAATTGAAAAGATTTGCACCTTCGAGCATAATCTAGGAAATCTTTTACCATGGTGGGCCAATAATACCCTATTCATTTATGTGAAAATTGAGATTCGGTCCAGATTGATGTGATCCACATACTCCCGAATATGTTTCTTGCAGAGCTTGTCCTGCTTCTTCCTCTCCTAGATATCGAAGGAGTACTCCCTCAAATGATCTTCCATATAGGGTGTCCTTATAGTAAAGAAAATGAGGTGTACGACGACAAATGTCAGTCCTTCTTTTGGCATTTTCTAGAAGTATCACATAACATTAGTAGTTGATGATAGCTTGTTTCTAGTCCTCTTTGTTGGCTTTGGGAACTGCGACAATATTCTCAAGATGATTCTCCATGTGTTCATATTCGTCCAGCAGTGGTACTACCCATTATTGGCAGATAGTAACTTTCTTTTGATCAAGAAGGGTCAGAGTTGAAGCTAGAGCAGTTAAGGCATCATCTGTTTTATTTTTCTTTCTCGACACATGTTGGAGGGTTACATCTCCAACCATCTTATTAACTTTTGAGCATAAGAGTGATATGGGCACAATTTCAGGCTTCCTGACCTCATAGGTTCCCAAAAATTGTTTGATCAATAACTGAGAGTCACTAAAGACTTGCAATTGTAATTGCTTCATGTCAACGAACATTTTGAGTCCAAATATTAGCGCTTGATACTCTGCGACATTATTGGAGCAACACTGTTTCAAAGTAAAAGAGAATGGTAGGACTTCTCCTTGTGAAGTGACAAACACTACGCCTACACCAGCTCCACCACGATGTGTAACCCCATCAAAGTACATTTTCCAAGGAGGCTGAATTTCAATGGCCAACATATCTTCGTCGAGAAGTTCATCAGTCAATTCCCAATCGTCTGGTATAGGATGGTCCGCAAAAAAGTCTGCTAATGCTTGCCCCTTTACAACCTTTTGAGGGATGTACACAATCTCAAATTATTGGAACTGAAGGTACCACCTTGCTAGTCGGTCACTAAGGACTGGTTTCGACATAACAAATTTGATGGGATTTGCTCTAGAAATAAGATGGACAATGTGAGCTTAAAAATAGTGCTTCATCTTTTGAATCGAAAAGACCAGTGCCAAACATAACTTCTCGATTGGTAAATAATTCAGCTCATTTGGTGTCATCATTCTACTCAAGTAATAAAGGGCATTTTCTTTTCCTTCACCATTTTCTTGAGCTAAAAAGGCCCTCACAAACCTTTCTTGTACCGCAATGTAAAGTATCAATGGCTTTCTAGGTATATGAGCTGCTAGGACTGGAGGTTTCACCAGATACGCTTTGATACTTTCAAGGGCTTTGCTACAAGTTTGATCCCACTTGAAAGGGGAACCTTTGTTTATGAGATGAATGAATGGTTGACATCTTCCAGCTAGATTCGAGATGAAACTCCTCAAGTAGGCTAATTTTCCCTGAAGATTTTTCAACTCATGAATTTTTCGAGGCTCGGGCATATTCAAAATCGCATAAACTTTGGCTTGATCAATTTAAATTCCTCGATGTGGGACAATAAAGCCAAGAAACTTTCCAGAAGTAATCCCAAAGACACATTTTAATGGGTTCATCCTCAGTTGATATCTTCAAAGCAACTCAAACACTATCCTCAAGCCTTTTAAATGGTCACTCCTCTTTTTTGACTTCACCACCAAGTCATCGACATAACACTCAACATTCTTTTGGAGTAAATCATTAAATATATTTTACATAGCCCTTTGATATGTGGCACTAGCATTCTTTAAAACGAAGGGTATCACCTTGTAGAAATAAATGCCTTTAGGTGTACGAAATGTCATGAGTTCTTCATCCTTTGGTGATATGCGTATTTGGTTATAGCCAAAAGAACCATCCATGAATGACATTGCCTCATAACTTGTTGTAGAATCAATCATTAGCTATGGAATGGGCAATGGGAATTCATCTTTAGGGCATGCATTGTTGGGATCTCTGAAGTCAACACAAACCCAAATTTGGCAATTCTTCTTCCTCATGGGAACAATGATTGAAATCCACGTAGGGTACTTAAATTCCCGAATAAAGCCTGCCTCAATGAGTTTGTTAACTTCTTTCTCGATCAATGGAACCAAGTCCGTCCTAAAATGTCTTTGAGCCTTCTTGATAGTACGAGCACCGCTCTTGACTGCCAATTGATGGATCACTATTTTAGGATTCAAGTTGGGTATTTCTTTATATCTCCAAGAGAAGACATCCCTATATTATTTAAGTATATTCATATAAGCCATTTCTTCACCGGCTTCTAGAAAAGCACTCAAGTAAGTTGGTCTTGGGTCTTCATCATTGCCAAGGTTAACGTTTTTTAAGGGATCCATCGTGGTCTTCACTCCTTCTTCAAATTCCGGTGGAGCATCTCTCACATCCTCCTCTTCTTGTGGATCATTCTCATTGATAGATATATGATAGCACCAAACAATACCTCCTAACTCTTCATCAATTCTTAGTTGACATGAGGCATCGTTCACAATTTGAGTTTTAACATGACATGAGGAACCTACACTTTCTTCATCTTCTTCGTGCTCCTTGGTGTAAACCACAGCGTGAGCCTTCACCTTTAGTACCTTTTTACACGAAACTATGAGTTTCATTCGTCGCTTTATCCTAGAAGGAATTATACTTTTAAAATCCTTTTAGATCATAGGTGAAGCAAATGTCGTTACTCTTAGGTGACTTCTCTGATGCTTGTTATTTTTCTTCTTCAATGGACCTAACCTCTTGAACACGAAAGTTATTTCAGCAGGCTTTCCAAGCCGGTCAAAGACAAAAGGCCATTTATTAGAAGAAACATACTCATCTTCTATAGTGATATAGATGCGAACCAGTGGTGGTTGGTTATACCTAAACCTTTGCGCGCTTTCTGTGTTGGGCCCTCTGATGAGAGTTTCCCTAGCATAGATGACTCATCAGGGTTATACCCAGCCTTTGTAAATAACTTGTAAGCATTTAGGTCAAAGCCTTCACTATGTTTTTCATGGAGCAACATATCTCGTGGTGGATTTTTAGCAACAAAATTTTCCAACATCTTTGAAGACAAGTTTATTGCATTGATTCATTTGATAGAAAGAGTCAACACTCCTAGTACATTCCCTTGTACATCATATGACTGATTCTCCTCTTTCTTCACCTTTGGGACATAACGAAGCGTAGAGATTGGCTCTCCTTTCGAGGGCATGGTCTTTTCCTTATTTGGACAAGTACTAGACTCCCCAACATCAACTTTGGCCCTTTCAATGACCATATTAGTTGTTTCACCTTTAAGCTTATCAGACTTGGTCGGTTTGACACCCTCAAGCTTTACCCCTTTTATAACATAACTCTTCAAATAGAACTTTGTATCAGCAAAACATGGCTCAACTTCAGTGAAAGGATTATTATCAATAACTATTTTCCTTTCAATTCCATCTTTGAGTTACTTCAAATATTGATAGTAAGAAGATGGGACAATTTTGTTCTCGTGCACCCAAGGTCTTCTGAGCAATATATTATATAAAGTCTTTGCATCAATCACATGCATCCATGCACTTTATCGCAAATCATCCATATGAATTTCCAACTTAATAGAGCCTATAGACCTCTTCCCCCTTGATTGAATCCTTGTATCAACAAACTACTTTCACTAAGTTATTTAGTTATGATACCAAATTTTTTCAACGTGTGGATGGTTAGAATGTTGACCCCAAACACTTAATCTATCAAGACTTTATTTATCTTTTTCTCCAGCACGTGTCCCACCATATACAAAGGATGATTGTGCAGAGTTTCTCCAAATATAAAATCATCGTCTGTAAATGTGATCTTTGTATCACATGTATGCACTTCTTGAAGAGGGGGTTTCATAGACTTTTCAAAACATGAGGGATATGCTTTTGATGGGATTTCACCCGTCACTTCTTCTTTATTAGCAGGAGACACTTTTGATGAAGTTTCATTTGCTATTTCTTCTTTGTTAGGAAGAGACACCTTTGATGAAGTTTCATTCATTGTTTCTCCTTTGCCAACACTGAAACTTGATGCCTCAACATTGTCTTGAGTATCCTCCATTCAGAACCAACTTGGTAAGAATTCTGCAAAGTCACTAGATGTCGCTGTTTCTAGTAGTGATGTACCTCTACCTTCGACCTCTGGTACGCCCAAATTCACACCTCAATTGAAGTGCAAAGCGATCGTTGACCAAATATAGAACTCAACTAGAGTTGGGGTCGATCCCACAGGGAATGCGTGAAAATACAGCTAGAAGTACTTCATCTCTCGTGTAATTCTTATTTCCAGAATAACAATGCATAATGAAAATGGAAATTTTTGTAACAAGATTTAAACTAAGTAACAACTATATTCTACTAATCTCTATCTACTGTGACTATTGGGATTCAACAATTATTTACTAGACTAGGTTTATGGTTTCCATGACACCAATTCCAATATTCCAACTTATGGCTTTCATGGCTGTGATCTCATATACAAAGTAAGTAACCAGTTAACACCTAATTCACCTTCCAGTCCTTCTTAGGTGTATATCCTCCCTTACCTTCCAGTCTCGGAGCGTTTTACTTATATCACCTTACTTTTCACTCCAAGATACTCTCACCTTCCGGTCTCAAGTACTTAGACTAGGTTAAAAACCCCGAATTCTGCCTCAAGACTCTTTTCCTAATCACTACCCCCCTTTCGGGCAAACAGTGAATACAGGCTTACCTGAATGCGTCGACTCATTAAGGTTTAAATTCGATTGAAGATATCTTGTGGTATATACAGTGATCACATCCAACGTTAGCCCTAAATTTGCCTACTTTCTTTGGTAATTATGGTCCCCACAAACCTAGTTATGGGTTTAGCCTAGCATGCTTGAAGAATCCGGATTAAAACAAGATGAAGAGAACATGATTTATACATACGATTGAAAGATCAACAGAATCACAACTTGTAATTGCAACTCAATGAAGCAACCGTATCAAAAAGTGTGCAAAAGTAATATCTCAAGCTAAAATCACCTTGTTCGATACCTAGCAGTCATGACAACCTAAAACAAACTTAATAAAAATGTATTTATATGATTTAAAACAAATCCTAAACAAAATAGAAAAACCGAGCGTCGGTACTCTAAATCGGCAACTACACGGACCGTTTAATGTTCAACAGTCTGTGTCACCTTCCGTCTGGATCTCCTTAGCTCCTAGGCTCCAACCGTTCATCGCCCAGCGCACTGCCTCAGTTCATAACCAGCAGTAACGGGCTGTGTAACGATACACGGTCCGTGCAACCGTCCATCTGAATTTCCTTGGTATGTTTCTCGAGTGTACACTTTGGCCTTGGTTCTGTGATGTTTAATGGTGCATGAAATGGTCCGTCAGTCTTCCAATGGGTCGTCGCACGATCCGTTCACTTCCACTTAGCCTCAATTCCTTGGCACTTCAACGACCAACATTCTGTCATGTTTAACGAGTAGGTACATGACCCGTTAAAGGTTACACGGGCCGTCACTCCTTCCGTGTGACCAGAGTTGTATCATTTTCACCTCACTCTGCTTCGGCCACTCTCTGCCACCTCTCACGGCCAGTCTCACGGCCCGTGCAAAGTCACACGGCCCGTGAAGTCTGACCGTCTGAGGCCACAGTTTGCCTAATTTTTTGGGCTTTTCCTTCATGTATCCATGGTGTTCGTGCCTTTCCTGATATTCCTGAAAACATACTACACAAAACATTAAACGCAAACAATTTACTTGAGAACTTGCAAAGATTTCACTAGAGAAACATCAAATGATGAGCGTTTATGCAATAACACACAAACATAAACTCCTAATAGGTAACATGCAACAATCCCTCCGCTAGTCAGAATCATATTTCACACCTCACTTTCACATACACATACACCCTAACAGACTTACACAACTCTAGCTAAGCATCACACTATGTCCAGCTGATCTTTTCATACTCAAAATTCACA
>JBCEWC010014953.1:0-14038 GCA_038996855.1 Solanum aculeatissimum
AACGATATCTATATTATACCAGACGATGCTTGATTCTTGATTGAAGACCTTTCTAGTGGTGAGCCCTTTTGTTCAAGAGCAATAGCCACCGTCCATCTACCTATTTTATATTATGTCATTTACTTTCTTATGTATTGAGGGTGAGTCTCAAATTTATATCTATGTAGAGGCTTGTTAGACCAATCTATACTCTTGTACGTTGACTTGTTATGTTAAACATTATGGTTATGTAATACTATGTTATTAGCCTTTATTATGGAATTAGTCTCTTATTATGCTTATGATATGATTATTGGGAAATGTGAATGACTTTGCGCTTATGTGGAAAGTCCCATAATCCCGGTGTGCCCTCATAGTTTGAATTTCCCCTTATCCGTTCCCTTATAGATAAGTGTTACGTGTTATGTGGATACATGTTTGTCCCATTCCCCATACCATCCCCATAGCTAGAGTCCCAAGTCCCAAATCTCTTAGAGGTTATATGTTATATGTTTAGCTTCCATATTTTCTGAATCAATGATGTGTGTAATGATACTACGATGGCTTGATTGAGGGTCTTTGGGTTGTCCTTCGCCATGTCACATCTAGGCCCCTATCCGAGTCGTGACAAACATTATAAAATGCATAATCATGATCAATAGATAAGAGATCAATATGATATGTATGGATAGTGCTAGAGTCAAAATATGCATAAAGACTATCAAATTGCATAGCATACATACATATATGGAAAGAGACCATAACAAACATATAAGACCAAGTGAGATACTACTTGGAATTCTGATGCATGACCCCCCACCAAAAAAGAGGTGGTCTACTTGCCAATGTAAACATATCTTAATCCCACATAGTGATTAACTTGACCTAGATGGATCCACTAGTAATAATCCCATTTAGATAGCATAACATAAACGTATGGTGGCATATAGTTAAGAGACCAAGACTTTGTAAAAGTACCCCTTAGTTTGAGCCCCCACCTTAAACCTTTTTCGGTGCTAAGTCTAATCCCACGGAATACTTAACATAATCATAAATATCATTATAGATTGAAAGACTTGTAAAATCATGATAGCATGGCATGAGTAGCTCATTCACGTATCTTGACCCCTACAAGTGAGCATATACTTTACACTAGAGGGTAAAAACATACATAAACTTGATCCCTTCTAGTGGTATAGCTTTACAAAAGAGGGTGGAACATTGGTAAACTTGACCCCTTATTGTGGACATTGGTGAGCACATGAGGGTATAACACTTATCATTCTTGACCCTTTCATGTAGACAATATTCATTCTCAAGAGGGTACAATATACCATAAGGACTAAACATTTTTCTCGTAAATCATAGAAACTTTTCATGAGTTCAAAACATGCATAGGAGTCCACATAATCATCATCTCACGCTAGTCTGTAAATCATGCAATAATCTTTATCATATAAATTTAGTCAAACATGGTGAGTGAATGCATATATATCCAAAATCATGTAATTTAATAGTATACTCATGAAGAATGTAAATCCATTTCACTTGTAGAATCAAATCAACTAACCCACCAATGTAGTAGAAAGAAACCTAAATTTGATATCATAAAATTCATCTTAAAACTCATCATCTTCATAGTTCATATCATGCATGGGTTCAAGAATCATAAATCAAGTCATGGAACAAGTCTTCAATAAATATTCATGCATAATTAGTCAATACTTAAAGAATCCGAACATAACACGTATACATAACGCATAATATAGTTTTCCCATAACTATCATAGCTAAAAGAAAATCATGAGACTTAGATAATAAGAAGAGGGTTGGCTCAATGGGTGAAAGAATCCCCATGAATGAAGCCCACATTTCTTTCTTGATAGGAGGTGGAAAACCTTGGAGGAAATACTGAGAATATGAAACCCTAGCTTGGTATTATTACTTGCAACCTTGGAGGAGGCTTGAGAGGTTTTGGGACTTAGGAGTTTTGGGAGAGGAATAATGAGAGAATTAGGTTGAAAAGGCTGATAAGGGGATCTTAGAGGATTAAAACCACGAGGTTTAAGTATAAAGAGTGAAAAAGGTCAGTTTTACCTCTTTTACAAACCTGGATGGACTGGTCCACGAAAACCCGATTACGGGTCCTGGACCATTCCACGAGTTGTGGAGCCTCTCGTGGATCAGGGGTCTTCCAAACATGGGCTACTGGAACTTCCTAAGAAACCCCCTTCACGACCCATGAAACATTACACGGGTCATGAAGTGCCCTCTTAAATCACTCATTGCCTTAGAAATATTTTGGCCCTTAAGGTTCCTTCCAAGAAGTGATTCTACGTGTCGTAGAGCATTCTACGGCTTGTACTTAAGGTCTCATAAATCCTTCTAGTGTCCCCTTAAAAGTCATTTCTCACTGCCCACTTCTACGAGACCATCCACGAGTAGTGGATCATTTCATGGGCCATATATCATCTCTTGAAACCGATTCTCAAGGTATTTTTCAACTGTCAACATTCCCAGAGTCTTTAATCATGAGGGGTGTTTCATCATAAGGGTCAAAAGGATCATACCTAGGCACCTAAGTGCCACTCTCTTTCTATAAATCATAACCTTCAATCTGCTGAATGGGCTCCTTAGTAATGGTGGCCTAACTTGAGAGTTTAACACCCCTCACTATCTCCTATTCTTGCGAACATTGCACTATCTCATCCTTAATATAGGCTCATCTAGAAGCTTCCATGTACTCACTCTCTAGCCTCAGAGTATCTATCCTGGAAGCCTTAGGGTCAACATCACCAGTATGGTGCCTCTTCCCAGAAGCGCATGCTGGGGGATCATAAGCAAACAAGTCCAGCATTTCTATAGTAATATCTAGAAAAGGAATAATCAGCAGTGCTAGAGTCACTGTCATTATCTCATCACACAGTTGTTAGATCTTTATCTAGATAAATATAAATATGGGATCTAAGCTAATTTGAGGTGGTCCTCCACCTGCCACTCAAATACTTCTGCATGGCCATGGAACAATGCTAATCTCTTCTCAAGCACGACCATAAAGTGATCCTCAAACTCTGATATGGCCTTACGAGCCCAAGGCCTAATCTACTGCAATAACTGAGTCAACTACGAATGACTACGAACCTATCTTTGTACCTGGGCCTGAATAGACTCCACAGATATGTAGACCACACCTGCAATCGAAGGACAAGAAGGTACGACCTTTGGTGTAGGGGAGGAAGTACTTATGGGCCTTGTCTCCGTATCAGTATTAGTTTGTGGGGGCCTCTTGGGCTGAGTAGCAACAGCAACAGTGGTGGCAGTAGCCTAAAAATATGGAGGCTCGACAAACATCTCTGGAAGTCAGATTGTAGTGTGTGATTCCTTTCGTGGTGCCACTGGATTATGATGTCTCCCAAGATACACCTCCTTTTTGGAAGTTAAAGCAATCGTTGTAAAGATATATAACTTAACAAAGGTTAGGGTCGAACCAACAGGGAATATGGTAGACTTTAGGATAATTCCAAGCAATTAAAAGTGATTAACTTACTGATATCCCGAAATGGGGGTTTATAAATTTTTAGAAAAATAAACCTATACTAGTGCAAGTGTTGTAAAATCAGTGGAAGAAGTAACTCGGATAATGTGTTGTCCATGATTCCCTAACTCGGTATTACTAGATAATTATAATTTTTTCTAGTGTGTAGTATGCAGAATAGTAAATTAAGCTTACCAAACCCTTTGACCTAGGTGAGAGGTAAATATCACTACGTGATTTGATTCATCTCCACAGTGTGACATTACTAACCCTTACCAATTGTGCTAGTACAACCTCCCCTTGATCAAGTTTTGTTGATTAGACAAGAAAACGTCGATCAAATCTTGTTAATTACTTTTTGACTATTCATTACTACCTTGATCCATTCAGTAACAATAAGAGAGATCTAATATTGGCCACCCTTAAAAGTAATTTAAAAAAAGAGAAATAATCAATACATGCATGCACACCTTCCAAGAATTACGGATTATTTGATTTTACCTTGTTAGTTCTTCATGATTCCCACAACCCTAGTTGTGGATTTAGCTAAACATAATAAAAAAAAGAATATTTAATCACTTGCAAAGATAAATTTAAAGAGTAAGAAATCCCAATCTTCAAGAAATCACAATACTATAGAATTAATATAAAAATCACACAATGAGAGTTTCCCAAGAGTTTTTTGTTGTTCTACCTCTCTCTCTACATAAAAGAAACCTAAAAACCTATTTATACTAATTAAAATACAAATCCAAAACAAAATAGGACAACTAAGTTGGTAGGCGTCATGGAAGGTTTTATGGGTTGTATAGGATTCCATAGCTCGTGTCGAGGCTTCGTAGACTTCAACTTTGGAAACTGGTCATTAATTTTGTTAGACCTTCCTTTGGGTCGTATTTAGACTTACGACCCATATAGGGATTCATTTGAGCCCATTGTCTAAAACTATTACTCTATGCACTCCACGCTTACGCTCAACACATACCCCTACTAGGAGGTTTTGAAGCAGTCATACTCAAGTATTTAACCAAACATGGGTTAGGATCGTTCGCCCGAGGAATAAGGTAGACTCCAGATTATCACACTTCTGTAAATTAACTTGATGTACTCTAATATCTCCCAGAAATAGAGAACAAAAAATAAACATAAAAAAGGGGGATTTGTGATTAAAATAAATTCTAAACGATAACAACAAATTATTTGTAATCAGTAGAGAAATGAACTAGGGTGTCATGTTTCCCGTGAATCCCTAACTAAATGTTCTTAGATACTTGCGACTCTTTTCTGATTTGTGTAGGTGCAAGACAGTAAGTTAAGTTCTCCTAAATCCTTGATCGGGTATCTAGGTGAATTTCATCACATTATTGAATCGTTCTTTCTGATGTGGTGTTACTAACCCTTACTTTTTATCCCAGACCAAAACCATTACCCCTAGTAGCATAATTAGTTGAGAAAAATTCAATCAACCTCTGTGAATTACTCTTTTTCTTATTCATCACCTCATAGATCGGGCAGATGATACTACACAAGTTCTAACATAGGCCTTCTGTTAAAAATCAGTTAAATTAAAGAAGTTAATTAATACATCCTAAATACCATCAAAGAAAATGTGAGTAATCCGATTTTATCTTAGTTAGTTCGTCATGGTTTCTACAATCCTAGTTGTGGATTTAGCCACACATATTTGAGGTTTGATCAGAAATCATGTAAAAAGAATTCATAATTAAATAACTTACGCAATAAGAATTGATGAAAAAAATCTAAAATCCCAATGAAGTTGCAAACTTGAATTGATATAATCACCAAATATCGTTCACAAGTATATAAGTAATGTTCTAAGACATTCTCTCTCTTCCTATCCCTGATAAAAACCTTAAAAAAACCATATTGATAGTACTTAAAATACAAAGCTAAAATGAAATAGTATAACTGTATCGACACCGGTCACAAGTAACTTTTACGGCTCGTAAGACAGTTCAGAGCTCGTGAGTCAGTATCTCGTGGAATATAGTTGTAGCTACTGGAACTCTTCACAAAACCTCCTTCACGAATCATGAAGGATTCCATGACCCTTGAATGATTTCTTCTGAGCAACTTTCAGTAACTCTTCACTTTCTGCTTCTCCAGTTCACGACCAGACACTATAACTCGTATGTTGGTCTATGACTCATGCTCAAATCTCGTAGAGTGGGACTACCTTTTCAAACCCTCACTGGAATAACAAAGGAAACTCCCTCTATGACTCGTGGAATGACCCACAACACGTAGAGGATCTCGTAAACTACCAATTTACTGCAAAAGCTGTACTTCAAGCTCAAAACTATGCCAACACTAAAATCCTAAAAAAACAAATGAAACAAACATCAAATCGACTAACATCACTTTGAGAACGCATAAAATCCCAAGTTTTATGCATTAAAAGTATTGTATTTTGGCAGCACATCAACACCCGCAACTTAAAATTGTTGTTTGTCCTCAAGCGATGGACTCAATCTACTTAAGCAGAACAGAGACACAGAAATCAACCCAATGGCACCAAATATATCAAAATCTCAATTACGTACCCAAATCTCCTAAAAACACAAATCAGTTAGCTGTCCAGTAAACCAATCCAAACTATTAAATTCCAATAGTGCAACTATAACAAGTCATCCAATCACAAATAAGCAACATTTCCCTAAATTAGTCAAGTATCACAATGCAATGCAAGTGCCCTCACAAAAAGGAGTCCCATCAATACTCTGGGTGATATTTCCAGTTCAAGTTCATTGGGAATATATCAAAATACTCATTCTCATAAAAGATATTCAACTACTGTGCTTAATACCATATATTTTCCCCTATGCTCTAGACTTATGACGTGTTGACTAATTAGACTAGGACCACATTAGGACTTTTTAATCTTGTAATGTAGGCTTAGAGGGCTTTATAGTGATTATATGGATACATAATGATTGTGGCCCTCCTTGATACTGCATTATTCACTACTTTCACCCTACCAACCTATCAATTTTCTTTTCTTCTCCCCTTTTTCCTATTTCTTTACTAGTTACAAATGCGTTTTCTTCTTTTTAGCACTTTTCCCTTATTATTGTACATTATTTTGAACTTTGAAAAATTAATCATTTTTCTTGCACCCTTTTCATTCTTTTTCTTCCTTTCTCGGTATCATTAAGCATTTTCCCCTCTTTTATGACTTATCCTTATACCAACCACCCTCAACTTAGGTGTTTGACCTAAGATGAGGTGCACAATATCTAACCTTTGAACCAGGGCCACTTTTTGGTTAGCCACCCTCAACTTAGGCTTTTAACTAGAGTTGAGGTGCACAGTGTTCAAGGAAAGACCTGGGCTGAATTTAGGAATTATCATTTATTAAGGTTCAGGCTTATTTGATGTTTACAAAGAATAGGGTCAATGTTAGGCTTAAAAATAGGGATCAAGGGATAATCAACATATTTGTTTGGTTATATTTAAGCTAAGTGAGCTAAATTATAACAATGGCCTAAGATCCTTTCCTAACCAACTAACCTAAAGTCTAAATCTAGAGTAACAATGTAAGTTTTAAATTAAAGCACAGTAGAGAATCATACAAATATGGTCACTCACTCTCTGCACTGCTTTACATGTTTACATATCTAACAAATCATGCTTTCTATCATAGTCACACACTTATTAGAACGAACACTATCATATAGCCTAATAATGCATGGTTACTATCAAACTTAGCAAATCAAAAATTTGGTGGGTACTGTTTTTACACAAAATTTTACTATGCTATGGATATCAACACTATGTACTACACATGCTACCTAAAAAATCATAAACATGCCGATTCAACATAAAATAAACATCCGCAAGGAAAGAACACAGTGAAGGAAACCCTTTGGATTAAAAAATTGAGGTAGTTATAAGCCAAAGTTACTCAGACTTCACTGAGGTCGTATAAACACCCACACCTTATCATAAATATTGTGCATTGTCCTCAATACACGTGAATAAAATATAAGGAACTGGGTCAAAAGAAACATACTTGGGTGCATAAGTGCCTCTTTTTGTCTAACTTTGTCCACCCTCAATAGACCTGGTGGACTCCTCAACAGTAGGATCAACTAGGAGGAACTCGTGCCTCTAAGAAACTGGCGTGCACGTTATTGTCTAGCCTCCTCCTCTTCTCGAGATCTAGCCAGGGTGATCCTCAGGTCCTCCTCCTCTGTCCACTCACCATGAAGGTGATCAATATCTACATCATCGTTACGGGGCCGCTTCCCGAGAGAAGTATATGTAGGATTCTCTGGAGCTAACAGGTCTATAATCGGTGTTGTGGTTGGAATGGTAGAAGTCATGCCTAAATGAGTAACCAATGTTGTAGCAATATTGGTCTGGAGTTGATGAACATCCGTCTCCATAGCCGATAAATCAATAGGAGCCATTGTGTGAAAGATCATTTGGGTCCACTCCTTGAATGCGTCGATTCGAGTGTCCACCGATACAAGTCCCTCTATGATGGAGCTAGTGGTGAATGCCTGCATACAACTCTCCATCTCCAAAACAACCTTTCAGAACTAGGGCCTCAACTATTGTAGTGATTGAGCTAATTGTGACTCAACATGTGTCAGTTTTTGTGCAAGAGCCTGAAATGATATTGCCGACACTAATGCGATGTCGGCTGGTGCTGAAGTGGTGAATATAAACACTGGGACAGCAGCAGTAGAAATAGTAGGCCCCCTACCCTCAGCAATCTAAGTCGATGGGGGCCCCTCTGTAGTCTGGGAAGCAGCCGAACTATAGGGCTCAGTCGTAGTCACAGAGGCTGGCAAATCTAGAAGTACAATTTGTGGCCTCGATGTCCTATACAGAGTAATTCGGTTCTCTTCATCCTTGATCAGGCTGACATCTAGTGTGCGCTGTAACATCAGTAGTATATCCACGTGATGAAAAATATGAACCCCCACAATCATACATAGATGGTGTATCAAGCATGAGAAGGGGATCGTTGTGGACCTCCTCAGGGCCGCTTTAAATATCTGTTTGATGATCAATATGGCCCAGATGATAGCATAGCTAGAAAAGATATTAGCCACCAAAATGGCTCTCTCCGGCATCAAAGTATTGTATGCAAGTGTAGGCTGGATCCTTGAGCGCACCACCACCCACTAAAATTTTGCAGGGAAGCTAAGCGAAGCCTTGATGATAGGCTCCAAATATGTGGCTACCCAAGTAGGATCAGATCCTGCAGCAGAAATATGGGTAGCCACCCACCTCATAAAATAGGCCCGGTGCTCTGGGTCCCTCATGACTCCCAAGTCATGTGCCTACCCCACTCTGTGGTCGAACTCAACTGTAGAATTGGGAGCCACAATCTTGGGTCCAAATAGAATCGTCGGATGGTCTCCTCTAATATTTCGACCACCTGGCCCTGCACTCTTACCTCCTCTAGACTGGGTTGGTTGAGGGGCTTCTTCCTCTTAGGAAGAGTGTTGTGTATCGTGGTGGCGTAGGAGGCAAATAACTCCCTTACCAATACCAGTGAAGACCTCCCAGCCGACTGTGCCAACCACTGGAGTCCATGTCATACTATCGTGTCCTCCATCCCCAAGACACTATTGAGTCCTTTGGTGATGACCCGGGACTTCTCCAGGTTAGAACGAGCGGGTTGCCAACGTTCATTTCTCTGAATATCCTCCATAAAGATAGTTTGCATGCCATCGATGGACCACCTATTATATGTTGCATCTGGTTAAGACTCAAGTGCACGAGGGTTGGAGGATGATGAGGAGTTTGAACCCTCCTCAAAACCAGATCTGGACCCTCCCTCTCTCGGAGGAGTTTATCTCAATGCTACTACTAGCCCGGTTTCCTCTTTAATAAATTTAGGGGCCATGATACTTGTAAGACACACAATCATGAAATGGGTTAGTTCCATGAATTGCAATCTAAAACACAAGAAAATATTTCAAACTAGAGTGGGAAGATTTGGGTTTACGAAACCCTCTTTACGAATAATAGAATACTCTATGGCTCGTGAAGAGTTTTTTGAGAAAGTGTGTGGTTACTATTTGTCTCATTGGGCATGCATCCACGAGACACAATCATTACTCAAAGAATGCTTTACGAGTCATAAATGGAGTCGTGGATGTAAGTCCTGGATCAGGTTCAACACTGGCAATCAATACGAGACCCATCTATGAGTCTTGGATCAATACATGAGTCGTGGAAGGTCTTGTATGATGAGGCCTCAAGAAAAATCAACACTGGAGCCTTCCACGAGGGGCAACCATGACTCATAGACTGATCTATGAGTTGTAGAAGACCTTCGTAGACAAATAGTGATCAAAAATTCTTTTGAAACCTTCTCTACAAGTTGCCACGACAAATTTTATCAATTAAACAACATTTATACATGAGGATTTATGCACTAACATACAAATTTACACTAAGTTGCCAATCCTAGTCATGCCTTACCCTATCAAAAACAATTTATGATGCATTTTAATTGTTCCAACCATTTGTCATCATGTGTGCTACTACTTGGCCATGTGAATGCATATTCAACTAAATTATAATGACCAAGTAGTCGCACCATTACACAATTTAACACCCACCTTTTTCGGTATCTAAATTTACCTTAATCAAATAGTCATAAGTTATGACTAAAATTTAAGGCATATGAATAGATTCCTGACTCTAATAACCTATCCCCAACCCAAGTCAAACTCGCTAAAGAACACAATTCAATAGGGAATATTTTAGAGACTGTAGACTTATCAAGTTAAACTAAGATTAAGAGAAGAGTGACGGGGAAGCAGTGAGGGTTCGGAACCCTAAGGGATGTGAGTCGCTGGAGTTTGGCTAGAAAAATGATGTGGGATGATGGAATGGTGGTCAGAATTTGACAGGGTCGGTGCTCTTAGGGTTTTTGATCATCGGTTGTTTGTAAATAAGGGGTCAAAATAATTTTAACCCCTACTTAAATCGTACTGAGTCGAGTCCTGATGTCGGGTTTTTGGTTTCACGAAAGCCCAATTATGGGCAGTGAAATGCTCTTTAGTCTATGAGTCGAGTCCCCATCGGCTTCTTCACAGTACGGTCAACCATTAAAAGTCACATGCTAGTTAGTGTAGAGGCTACCAGTCCGAGCTTCGTGAAGATCACAAGGGGCATTAAGTTAATGTTGACACAAAGATAAGATAATGCCCTTGCAAATTCTACATCCCCTATAGTGTGGGGAATGGTAAATGTTCTGGGGTTCTCTCTCTTCTGCACCAAGGATCGAGTACAGATAGCACTACAATGTTGGAGCTCTTGTGAGAGCTCCTGACTCACGGTGTGCTTTTTGTCACCAAATCCTTCATGAACTTTGTGTACTTGGGCATCTTCTTCAATGCCTCAATCAGTGGGATGTTGATAGATAGTTGTTTCAACATGGAAAGGAAATGTTTGAACTTACGTTCGTCCTCCTTTTTCTTTAATCTTTGTGAGAAGGAAGAAGGAGGTCAAGGAATGGGTTTCAACTATGCTAGTTCAATATTGCTTTCCTCAATCCCTACACTGATATTTCTAGTTTCTGCTTGCTTATCCACAAAACCCTTATCACGAACCTCATCATCATCTGCAGGCATAGAGGATCAGTGGTCTGCTTCCCACTGTGAGTTGTGATAGCAATAAACTGCCCTTCATTCTTTGGATTTTAGATAGTGTTACTAAGAATAGTACCCTTCTAGTGTTGGTTGTGCTGGGTCGAGATCTGGTTAAACTATTGTTCGACCTGCTTAATTGCGACTGAATGAGACTCGATCTTCTGATTAATACTGGAGATGTCAGTCTTCATTCCCTTCAGTGTAACATCTTGTGCATCAACCATCGTTAGCAATCTATCAAACATCTTCTCGACCCTGAATTAAGCTGCACCAATATCACGATTGTTGGGTGGAACATAAGTGCCACTTCTATAACCATCTCTATGACCCAACTCAATATCTCTCTATTGTCCTCGTTTTAGATCATAAAAGCCACCCCTGTTGTTGTTGCAGGCTGCTCACGTCCATAGTTTTGACCTTGGTTTCCTTGCCCTTAGCCCCAGTAGTCCTAATTGAACCCCTGGGCGTTAGGCCGAAAACCCACCATTTACTCAGCTATGACACAAGTCTCATTTTTAAAATAGGGTTCCACATATATGGGTGCTCGGACAGGATGATGAGCAACTGCATTTACCTTCTCAGCATTCTGGTTCATCAGCAACTCCACATTGGAACTAATCCGTGTAAGTTTCTGCATCACTTCTTCACTGACCTATGCTTGTACCGGAGTAGTAGTAACAACAAAAAAGCTCTTTGTTGTGTCCTTGTCCCTTGTGCCTATGTACGATTGGTTTTGATCACCCTCTCTAGCCTCTTGGAAATCTCCTGGAAGGTATTATCTATGAATGATCTGCCCATGATATTGTCGGCAACTACTTGCCTGTTCTCATCAAGGACTCTGTAGAAGATTTCAACTAGGAACTCATCTATGATCTTGTGGTCAGGAACCCTTCTTAAACACTTTGAAAACCACTCCCATGTAGTATCAATTAGAATCACCATGCAACTGCTCGAAGTAATTAATCTCCTATTTCAGCTTGAGCTTTCTAGATATGGGGAAATACCACTCCAAAATGTCTATATGCAATTTAGCCCAGTTGATGCTCAAACTCTATGGGATCTTACCCAACCTAGACATTGCATTGCTGGTAAGAGATAATGGAAATACATAGAGCCAAATGGCATCCATAGATTGATTTTGGTTCCCCATTACACTCTTTTAGACAAAAACAACATTGTGCAGGTGATTGTCTGGATCCTCTTATGGTAGCCCTGCGAAGAGCTCATGATTCTAAAGTATCTACAACAACCCACTCAACATGATAAACTTAGTGTCATATGAATATGGAGGTAACACTATTGCTCCAGTGACATCTATAGCCATCGGGTTCAACCGATATATATTCCAATCATTTGTTGTGGCTCAAAGTCCCTCAAGTTGTGGAATGACTATGGGGGGTTTTCCCCATTAGGATTTAATGTTGTGTTTTCCGCCTTCTCAATATCATTACCAGGTTGTCGGGTCATTCGTCTTCTAGTTTTCTCAATCTCTAGATCAAAAGGAATCAAGGGAGTGCCCTGACTTCAAGTTGTTGACATGCACTTTTCACCTGCACACCACTAGTGTTCCAACAAGCAGACCGTCCATAGCCAGTGGACTTGGAGGGTGTTACGGGTGGTGCAGCAGCTCAGGCAGGGAGCAGTTATGCCCAAGGGGCCCCAGTTGAGGGTTATGTCTATGTGCCTGCAGAGTTTTTGATGAGGCTGGTCAATGAGCAGAGATAGACCAGATCCATCGTGGACCAAATAGTGGAGCAGATGCCACAAGTGCTCCAGAACCATGCGGAGTCGATGCGTACTGAGTGGCGCAAAGAGATCGGAGTACTCCAGTCGCAGATCCTTGGCTTGGAGTCATATTTTCAGGCCCAGATTAACAATTTGTCAGGCCAGGAGGCCTCCCATATAGCTACCACGGTCTCCACATTGAAGGAGCACATGACCGTATTAATGGCCAAGTATAATGCACCACCACCACCGGCGCCTGCTACGTCCTTTATGGACATATTCTCAGCCCCAGCTCCGGCTCCATCGTTAGAGGGCCTTTGGGCTGTCCCACCTCCGGCAGAGGCATCCCGCCAAAAAAAGAAAGGCAAGAAGCGTCAGAAAGTGAACAACCCACCGAGGGACCCTGCAGATGTCGAGGCCAAGGAGTTGCGCAGGGCTATGCAGGCTAGTTGGCGAGAGGTCGACATTCAGGAGGAGCTGGAGCGATTAGCGCAGGCGGCTACTGTGGAAGCTGCCCAGACTTAGGCTATAATAAGTGGAGTTGCTGGTAGTTCACAGGTTCCGGCAGATGACCCTGCTGGTGGGTCGAATGTGGGAGTACCAGACCAGCCCGACGCCTAGTGCGTCCCAGTATGTCCTCACCCTCATATATTCTCATTTCTCTATTTAGGGTGCATTGAGGGCAATGCACTTTCATTTTAGAGGGAGTGGGACATCCTGAACCCTGACGAGTTTTTCTTGCCATGTTCCTTTTCTCTGAAGGGTTAGTATCTAGTAGAACTGGCATGTTTAGGTTGTGTTGTATATAGATGTGTAATTCTCCATTATATAAATTCTGTGACAAGCCTGAGTTAGTATGATGAAATTCACAATAGTGCATGCTTGAATGTTGTTTAATGATTCTTGTGCTAGAAAAAACTCATGTGCTCAGCTGATGTTCTTAAATGAAACATACTCTAGTTAGCTGGAAGTTAATGTATAGGATGAGTGCCATGTGCGTGTGAGTGTAATGTTGTAATCCGATTAGCACAAGTGTAAACTAGAAGTTGCCCGGTTAGTCCTACTGGAAGCGTGAATGACTGTGTTAGGAAAGGATCTTAGGCCATTGTTGTAAGAAGTCACTAAGCCCAAATTAACCAACCAAATGAAACTATCCCTTT
>JBCEWC010014954.1:0-14037 GCA_038996855.1 Solanum aculeatissimum
ATCGAGGCCCCATTTCATCTATGTAGAGGCTTATGGACAAACTCTAAACTCTTGTACTCCGACTCGAATGTTGAATGCTATATTTATGAAAGCTTCATTTATTTGATTTAATTATGAGTATTGTCATCTATTATTCTTATGATATGAATGTTGAAGATTTAAATGGCTATGTGCTTATGTGGTAAGTCCCATAACCCCGGTGTGCTCCTATAGTTGAATTCCCATTTTCCCGTTCCCTTAGAGATTTTTGATACGTGCTATGTGAACTCATGTATGTCCCATTCCCAAAAATGTCCCCCTAGTTTGAATCCCAAGTCCCCAATTCCCTGGAATTTATATGTTATGTGTTTATTTTTCGCGCTTCTGAACCGATGATGAGTGTAATGATGCTATGATGGCTTGATCGAGGAATTTCGGGTTCTCCTTCGCCATGTCGCATCTAGTCCCCTTATTCGGGTCGTGACACTCATCCCATATTTTATATTATGAATCTTGAACCCATGCATTATATGAACTATGAAGATAATGAGTTTTAAGGTGAATTTCATGATATTAAATTGAGGTTTCCTTCTACTACATTGGTGGGTTGATTGATTTTATTCTTCAAGTGAAATGGATTTATATTCTCTATGAGTTATACTATTTAATTGCATGATTTTTGTATATATACATTCACCCACCATGTTTGACTAAATTTACCTGATGAAGATTATTTCATGATTTACGAGACAAGCATGAGATGATGATTTTGTGGACTCCTAAGCATGTATTGAACTCCTTAAAAGATCCTATGGTTTATAAGAAAATATTAAGTCCTTATGCTATATTCTACCCTCTTTAGTATTAATATTGTCTACATGAAGGGGACAAGTATGAAAAGTATTATACCCTTACGTACTCACTAATTTTAACAAGAAATGGTCAAGTTCACAAAATGTTCAACCCTGATGTGTAAAGCGCCTCTAGAAAGGGTCAAGTTTATGAATGTTTTTACCCTCTAGTGTAAGATGTATGCTCACTTGTAAGGGTCATGTATGTGAATGAGCTACTCTTTCTATGTTATCATGATTTTACAAGTCTTTCAAATTATAATGATATATATGATTATGTCAAGTATTCTATGGGAATAGACTTAGCACCGAATGAGCTTTAAGGTGGGGGCTCGATCTAAGGGGTCCTTAGATAAAGTCTTGGTTTCTTAACTATGTATCACCATAGGTTCATTTTATGCTCCCTAAATAGGACTTTTACTAGTGGATCCAACTAGGTCAATTTTACCCATTATATGGGGTCAAGTTTGGTTTACCTTGGCATGTAGACACCCTCTTTTCTAGTGGGGGGTCAAGCATGGGAATTTCAAGTAGTACCTCGCTTAGTCTTTTATGTTAATTACGGTCTACTCCCAAATATGTATGTATGTTATGCAAGTTTGATTGTCTCAATGCAAGTTTTGACTCAAGCACCATTCATGCACGTCATATTGATCTATTTTCTATTGATTATGATTATGCATTTTTTTTATGCTATACTACGTTTCCTAGCTTATATTGCACCCGATTACTTAGTATATTCCAAATACTAACACATACTCTTTTGCCTATATGATCTCACCATGTAAGGACCGAGCTCATATTTATCCTCCTCCACGTGGCTAGCCAGATTACTTGAAGACTTCTTTGGTGAATCCTCCATTTCCAGATAACATCCACATTCCTTTCATTCTTAATTAAGTCTTATGTATTTATGGATATTTTCTAGTTGAAGGTGAGCCCAGAAGCATGTCTTGGCCCCTGTTCTATTCATGGTAGAGGTGTTGTTGGATATGACTATTATGTAGTGAGATTGACTCTGATTATGTCTTTATTTTCAATGCAAGAATTCCCTTAGTCCCTTTATCCCCTTCTATACTTTTTGTATGTTGTTGATGAGATGGAAGTCCCACGTCCCGAAAATACCCCCATAGCATGAGTCCTACTTACCCACCCCTTAGACTTTATTTACTATATGACTTATGCAAATTCTCTTCCCTAAGCATCCCCATAGCTTGAGTCCAAAGTTCCATTTCCCCTAGAATTAATTGCTATTTATTTACTCTTTTATTTAAGTTTCTGCTACCAAGGATGTGCCATGATAAGTAAGCGGCTAGTTTGGGTTGCCCTCGAGTTTTCCATTCATCGTGTCACGTCTAGGCTCTATGCTTGGGTCGTGACAAGCTTGGTATAAGAGCACTAGGTTTGTAAATGGTCCTAAAAAATCCAATATATCGCATCAAGTAGAGTCTTATTCATGGCTGTGAAGCACACCATAACTATGGATGGGAAGCTATGAGATGTTTTAGGAAATAGTTTACTTCTTCATGATCTATGTTATTTCTTAGTATTGAATTAAGATTTCCATTCTCCTAATGGATGGTCTTTTGCTCTTTTAGATTATGCTGCCAAGGAGAATGCCTCAAAGAGCTCCTACCCCTGAAGGTGATCCGGCCTTTCATAATCCCCAAGATCCCCAAGGCGAAGAAGGGGTCACACACACCGAGTATAGGAATGTCATCTCTATGTTGGCACAATCTGTGACCAACAAACTAAACCAGAGAGCCCAAGCTCCCCATGCTCCCACACCAACCGCTAGGGTGAGATATTTCACGAGAATGAATCCTCCAGAGTTTCCTGGCTCCCAAATGGGAGAGGATCCCCAAGAATTTATTAATGAGATATACAAAGTACTAGCTATCATGGGGGTGAGTTTAGAGGAGAAGGAAGAACTTGCGACCTATCAACTCAAGGGCCTTGATAAAATTTGGTTCACTCAATGGGAGGGAGAGAGGGAGGAAGGTGGCCCTATCTTATGGGAGGAGTTTAAAGTCGCTTTCCTCAATCATTTCTTCCCTATCAAGTTGAGAGAGAAAAAGATGATTGAGTTCATGAATCTCAAGCAAGGCTCATTGAGTGTGAGAGAGTATTCCCTCAAGTTCAACAAGCTCTCCAAGTATTCTCCTCATTTAGTTGCCGACCCTAGGTCGAGGATAAACAAATTGTGTTGGGGGTGTCTGATTTGATGAATGAAGAGTGTCATACTGCAATGCTCGTGGGTGATATGGACTTGTCTTAACTCATGACCTATGTCGATCAACTTGAAAGGGAGAAACTTAGAAAGAGAAGGAGTAGGGAGTCCAAGAGAGCTCGGTATGATGGTGGTTTTCAAGGTACTAAGTTTGGTCATATTCAACAAGGCCACAAATTCCAAAGCCAAGGGTCATCCAATTCCCCAAACCCAAGGTTGGTAATGATAGGGTGCCCAACCTTAAGGCACAAGGAAGAAATGATGGAATGATTTTTCCAAGGTTCCAAAAATGTGGGAGGAATCATAGTGGCAAATGCATAAGGGATTCAAATACTGGTTATGGATACACTAGGATGGGTCACAAGGTTGTTGATTATCCCTATGTTCACAACAAGGGTAGAGATGGCCACCCTCAAGGACAAGGTGATCATGTTGATCAAAGAGCCCAAGGTGGCCAACAAGTGGTGCTCCATGTCACAATCAGTTCTATGTTCTTCAAGGGAGGCATGGAGAGGATTATGTGCCCGATGTTGTTACCAGTATATTAAAGGTCTTTGATTTTGATGTGTATATTTTATTGGATCCGGGTGCCACCCTTTCCCTTATTACTGCTATTATTGCTAATAAGCTTCATGTACGTTCCTAGTCATTATGGGAACCCTTTGAGGTGTCTACTCTTATTGGTGAGTCTATTATTGCTAGAAGAGTCTATAGGGGTTGTCCCGTGTTTATGATGTTGAACTTTACATGGTAGACTTTCATATTATTTTTGGTATGGATTGGTTACATGCATATCATGCTTCCATTGATTGTAGAACCCATAAGGTTAAATTCCAATTCCTAATGAAATCATTTTTGAGTGGGATGGTCATGATTCGGTGCTCAAGAGTATGTTTATTTCTTGTCTTAAGGCTCGAAAGTTGATTTCTAAGGGTTGCATACACCATCTTGTGAGAATTTGGGATATTGAGTCTAAAGCCCCTTTCATCGAGTCGATTCTAGTGGTTAATGAGTTTCTTGATATTTTTCCTAAAGAGCTTCCCGGTATTCCTCTTAAAAGGGAAATAGGCTTCGGTACAGACCTCCTCCTTGATACTCAACGCATTTTTATTTCCCCTTACCATATGACCCCGACAGAGTTAAAAGAGTTAAAGGACCAATTGAAGGACTTATTAAAGAAGGGTTTCATAATGCCTAGTAAGTCACCTTGGGGTGCACTGATGTTGTTTATGATGAAAAAGTATGGCTCCCTTAGGATGTGTATCAACTATCGACAACTCAATAAGGTTACCATAAAGAACAAGTATCCTTTGCCAAGGATAGATGATCTATTTAACCAACTACAAGGGGCTAGACATTTCTCTAAGATTGATATCTGGTCCGGGTACCACCAACTGAAGGTGAGAGAGTGTGATGTTTCCAAGATGACTTTTCAGAATAGGTATGGGAACTTTGAGTTTGTGGTGATGTCATTCGGCTTAACTAATGCACCGATAATATTTATGGACCTTATGAATAGGCTTTAAACCCTACCTTGATTTGTTTGTGATTGTATTCATTGATGATATTTTCATCTACAAGTAAGGAGGAGCATGCAAATCACTTGAGGAAGGTGTTGCAAATTTTGAGGGAATAAAGGTTGTTTGCCAAATTTGATAAATGTGAGTTTTGTTTGAGATAAGTTTCATCCCTAGGGCATGCGGTGTCGGGTGATGGGATCAAGGTGGACCCTAAAAAGATGGAAGTGATAAGGAATTGTCCTAGGTCATTGACTCCAATGGATATTAGAAGTTTCTTGGGCTTAGCGGGGTACTACCAGAGATTTGTAAATGGTTTTTCTTCCATTGCTTTCCCTTTGACGAAATTAACCCAAAAAGAAGTCAAAATTTGTTTGGACCAAAGAATGTGAAATAGGTTTCTAAACTTTGAAAGATAAGCTTATTTCCGCTCCTATTTTAGATCTACCGATAGGGTTAGAAGGGTTTACGGTCTATTGTGATGATTCGAGGGTTGGTTTGGGGTGTGTACTAATGCAAGGCGACAAGGTCATAGCCTATGCTTCTAGGCAACTAAAGATGCATGAGCGTAAATATCCACCCATGATCTTGAACTAGTAGCCGTGGTGTTTTCTCTAACAATATGGCATTTGTACTTATATGGAGTTCATATGGATGTGTTCACTAACCACAAGAGTCTCCAATATGTCTTCACCCAAAGGGATCTTAATATGAGGCAAAGAAGATGGATGGAACTCCTCAAGGACTATGATATGAGCATGCACTATCATCCCAACCAAGCTAATATTATGGCTGATGCTCTAAGTAGGGTGTCCATGGAGAGTATAACTCATGTTGATGAGGACAAGAAATAATTTGCAAAAAAGGTCCACCGGTTGGCTAGGTTGGGTGTTAGGTTGGATGAGGTTGAAGATGGGGGCATGGTTGTTGTTGATGGTTCTAAATCTTCCTTGATTGAGGAGGTTAAATCCAAGTAAGACCTCAATCCCTCTCTTCTAGAATTGAAAGTCTTGGTGAGGGAAGGTAAGGTGGAGGTTTTCTCCCAAGGGGGAGATGGTGTCCTTAGGTATAAAGATAGGTTGTGCGTGCCTAAAGTTGATGAATTGAGGAATATGATGTTGAAGGTGACACATAACTCATCCTACTTTATTCATCCCAGATTTACAAAAATGTGTAGAGACTTGAGAGAAATATATTGGTGGGGCTGTATGAAAAGAGATATCGCTAAATTTGTAGTTGGTTGTCATAATTACCAACAGGTCAAGGCCGAACATCAAATACAGGATGGCCTAGCCTAAGACATAGAGATCCCCACTTGGAAGTGAGAAAAGATCAACAATGGATTTTGTGATAGGGTTACCAAAGACTAGAAAGCATTTTGATTCCATTTGGTTTATTATGGATAGAATGACAAAGTCAACTCACTTCAAACCCATTAAAACAACTTATGGTGTCGAATACTATGCTAAGATATACATTCATGAGTTGGTTAGAATTCATGGGCACCATTGTCTATCACATCAGACCGAGGTACTCAATTCACCTCTCATTTTTGGAAATCTTTCCAAAAGGGTCTTGGTACCAAGGTTAAGCTTAGCATGACGTTTCTTCCTCAAATGGATGGTCAAGCTGAAAGGTCAATTCAAACTATTGAATATATGCTTAGGTATTATGTTTTAGAGTTTAAAGGTGGTTAGAATGATCATCTTCCACTCATCAAGTTTGCTTACAACAATAGCTATCACTCCAGTCTTGAAATGGCTCCCTTTGAAGCTCTTTATGGTAGGCATTGTAGATCCCCGGTTGGGTAGTTTGATGTAGAGGAAACTACCTTGTTAGGTCCAGATTTGGTTATGGAATCTTTGGAGAAGGTGAGGTTGATTAGAAAAAGAGTGAGGACGGCTCAAAGTAGACAAAAGTCCAACGCCGATGTGAGAAGGAGAGACCTTGAGTTTAACATTGATGATTGGGTCTATTTGAAGGTCTCACCCATAAAAGGTGTAGTTTGATTTGGTAAGAAGAAACAATTGAGGCCAAGATTTGTAGGGCCATATAAAACATTGAGGAGAGTCGGTAAGGTTGCCTATGAGTTGCAGTTGCCTAAATAGTTTGGCATGGTATACCTAATCTTCCATTTATTCCTGTTGAGGAAGTGTGTAGGCGACCCTAATTCTATTGCGCCCTGTTGAGGAAGTGTGTAGAAGAAAATTTGACATACGAGGAAGTTCCGGTGGAAATATTAGATAGGCAAGTGAAAAGATTGAGAAACAAAGTTGTGGCATCCTTCAAGGTTCTTTCGAAGAATCAACAAGCCAAAAGTGCCTCATGGGAAGCCTAAGCGGACATGAAAAAGTGATATCCGTACCTCTTACTCTCTATTCAAGCCTAAGGTAAAATCAAAATCCCGTCTATGATGTCAAGTCTTGAATTTCAGTCTTGTGTTCTTGTTGCATGCATGTATAATCATGAAAATAATTTTTAGAATTGTAATTGATGCATAAGTTTGATGGTTTTACGAAAATAATGATTGAGTTACATTTTTGGATTTTATAATGACATGGTTCCTCTTCCTACTCCATTCAAGCTATTGTCACCTCATTAGACGATGAATGATTCCAATGGGGAGATATTGAAACACCCCTCATATTTGAAGACCTTGGGAATGTTGACACTAGAAAAATACTTTGAGATTTGATTCCACGAGACAGTCTATGACCTATAAAGTGATCCATGACTTGTAGAAGGTTTCGTAGAAGTGGCAGTGAGAACTAGACATTTTAAGACACACTGGAAGGATTTACGAGACCTAAAGTATGAGCCGTAGAATGCTCTACGACTCGTGGATTCACATCGTGGAAAGGACCTTAAGGGTCAAAATTGGTCTAAGGAAAGAAGTGGTTTAATAGGGGACTTCACAACTCATGTAAAGTTTCACGGGTCATGAAGGGGGTTTCATAGAAAGTTCCAATGGCCCATGTTTTAAGGAACCTTGATCCACAATAGGTTCCGTGACTCGTGGAATGGTCCACGACACATAATTAGGGTTTTGTGGACCGGTCCAGCTAGGATTTTAAAAGGAGAAAAATTGACCTTTCCTACCATTTGGCATTTAAACTATGTCGTATTACCCCTCCTAAGATCCCCTTATCAGCTCCCAAAACCCTAATCCATTCAATTTTCTCTCAACAACAAATCCTCCAAACTTCCAAGAACTCTCAATACCTCCTCTAGTTTTCAAGCAATAGGCAAGCTGGGGTTCCAAATTCTCACCATTTCTTCCAAGGTTTTCCCTCTCCTATCAAACAAGGTATGTGGGCTTCATTCATGGTAATTATTTCACACATGAAGCCAATCCTCTTCTCAATATTTAAGTTTTCATGATTTTAAGTTATAATGGCTATGGATAAAACCCTATTATACATTATGCATACAAATTTAGTTTGTGTTCTTCAAGTATTGACTATTTATGCATGAATATCTATTGAAGGCTCTTCCTATGCTTTAGATTATGAATCTTGAACCCATGCATGTTATGAACTATGAAGATGATGAGTTTTAAGACGATTTTCATGATATTAAATTGAGATTTCCTTCTACTAAATTAGTGGGTTGATTGATTAAATTCTTCAACTGAAATGGATTTATATTCTCTATGAGTTATACTATTTAATAGCATGATTTTTAGTATATATGCATTTACCCACCATGTTTGACTAAACTTACATGATGAAGATTATTGCATGATTTGCAAGACAAGCATGAGATGATGATTATATGGGCTCCTAAGCATGTATTGAACTTATGAAAAGTTCCTATGATTTATAAGAAAATGTTGAGTCCTTATGATATATTCTACTCTCTTGAGAATGAATATTGTCTACATAAAGGGGTCAAGTATGATAAGTGTTATACCCTCATGTACTCACCAATGTTCACAAGAAGGGGTCAAGTTCACGAAATATTCCACTCTCATGTGTAAAGCTACATCACTAGAAAGGGTCAAGTTTATGAATATTTTTACCCTCTAGTGTACGGTGTATGCTCACTTGTAGGGGTCAAGTATGTGAATGAGCTACTCTTGCAATGTTATCACAATTTTACAGGTCTTTCAAGTTATAATGATATATATGATTATGTCAAGTATTCCATGGGATTAGACTTAGCACCGAATGAGGCTTAAGGTAGGGGCTCGACCTAAGAGGTCCTTATACAATGTCTTGGTCTCTTAACTATGTGCCACCATAGATTCATGTTATGCTCCCTAAATAGGACTTTTCCTAGTGTATCCAACTAAGTAGAGTTTACCCATTATATGGGGTCAAGTTTGGTTTACCTTTGCAAGTAGACCACCTATTTTCCGATGGAGGGTCAAACATCGGAATTCCAAGTAGTAGCTTGCTTGGTGTTATATGTCGGTTACGGTCTCCTCCCGCATATGTATATATGTTATGAAAGTTTGATTGTTTCTATGCATGTTTTGACTCAAGCACCATTCATGCACGTCATATTGATCTATTATCTATTGATTATGATTATGCATTTTGTAATGTTATACTATGTTTCCTTGCTTGCATTGCACCCCGCATACTTAGTACATTCCAAGTACTAATGCATACTCTTTTGCGTACATGATCTCACCATGTAGGGATCGGAGCTCTTATTCATGTCATGACCCAAAATGGAGGCCCAGATATGACATGGCAAAGGAGAACCTGAAAGTCCTCGATCAAGCGATCATAGAATCATCACTCACATCATTGGTTCGGAAGCGCGGGAAAGTAAACATATAACACATAATTCTAAGGAAAATGAGGATTTAGACTCAAGCTATGGGGATGTTGCTGGGAATGGGATGAACATGAATCACATAGCACATAACAAGTATTTATAAGGAGCGGGTAAGTAGGAATCAAGCTATAGGGGCACACCGGGTTATGGGACTTTCCACATAAGCACATTCCTAACATTCACAAGTCCAAGCATAATCATAAGCCTAATCGAAACATCATTCTCATAGCCAAATCTCAATATTCATAACATCTCATCAAAATATAATACAACATGCAAGAGTCTAACATGTCCAACATAGCCTCTACATAAGATAAAGCGGGGCCTCGACATAATATGGGCTCACCATGAAGTCATAATGTAAGGAAACATAAGTAAGGACATAGGTAGATAAAATGGGATGTTTCGCTTGGAACATAAGCCTCACCACAAGTAACACTTCGAATCTCGATTAGCCTTCTAGCGAAGGATGAAAGTAACCTTGGTCCCTACATGGTTAGAACATGTAGACAAAGAGTATGGGTTAGCACAATAAAGCACTAAGTATGCGGGCATGCAAATGCTTATGCACATAAACCTATAGACAACCTCTATGGCAAGGGCACATACATAGAAAGAGGATATAAAGAAGAATAGTATAGCAATATTCCATAATAACCATGATGCATGAAATGCCATAATGCTTATAGTATAAAGGGGATGGAATCATAACCGACATCCAAATTCATGTGAGCTACAACATGAACTTGCCCGATGAGGCCTCTCATCGGATCGGAGAAGATTACTTGCCAAAGGTAATCTACACCACACCTTACGGGCCTCCCATTTTGGTTTGATGGCCATTTTTCTTAAGACCCAGTCATTTCAAAAGGATTTACATAACATAGCATATCATATGATATCATATCAAAGCATACCTTACGGGCCTCCCATTTCGGTAGCATACCTACGTTGGCACATAGTTTCGGGAAAGGAGTGGGACCTTTGGTGATAGCCCACTTACTACTCCAATCCTTCTCGATACTAAGTCATCATCCCATTACAATACATATACACATACATGCTTTAAAATGGAAACTTGACACTTGAATATCAAACCATGCATACTTGGGCTTAAAAGCCAAATCATTTTCATTACTCTCATGCATACTTAACAAGAGCCAAATATATTTCATAACCATGCTTCATGGGGCTAAAAAGCCAAATATACTTTCATATCAAACTTTATGCATAAGAGTAGCTCCATACTTGTCATAACTTATTATATTATATTGGTGTAAACACCCATGTTGCTCAAAGAGTCATATCAAGAGACTATGTGATCACAAGCCTTAACATATCATATCATAACATGAGGGTCATGCCCTTAACAAGAACTTCATCATAACCATGCTTCAATGCTTATTCCATGAATGAGGAATCAAGTGCATGGGTAATGGAGGATTCAAAATTTAACCCACAATTCAATAGGTAATTCAACATAACTCATGATAAAATCCCAATTTAAAACATAATGCAATTTACCCATGCATTTTAAATCATCAAAGGTATATGCACATTGATCCTTCAAGAATTTTCATATATTTCATAAAATTCAAACTTAAATCATCATTAAATAACCTAAGTTCTATAGCCCACAACTCAATCCAATGAAATACATCAAAATTTAAAGAACCCATAATTAAAGAAAGATTAAATTCATAATTTAAAGAGGAGGGTTCTTTGGTCTTCATGGATGAAAGGGGATACATGAATCAAACCCACATACCTTGAAATTAGCCAAGAAAATTGGATGATTTTGCAACAAGAATGGTTTTCTCCAAATTTCTTCAAGTTTTCATCAATGGAGGTCAAGAGGATTAAGAGAATTTTGGTGAGGATTAAAGAGTGTTAGAATGGATGAAAGGGGATTAGAGTTTGATTTAGGGGTGTTAGGAGACCTTAGAAAGGCTAAAAGGGGCATAGCATTTAATTAAATTGTGAATTAACCATTAATGAAATGGAGGGAATCACTCAACAGAAGGTCTCACGGAGTACCCCCAGGTGTCGTCCAGAGGCTCACGGACCGTGACCCTATCCGCGAGACCTCACTTGGTCTCAACTTCAGCTTGAACTCTCAGGGGACCTTTTGGACAAACCAACGAGGGGAATCACGGACCGTGTAGCTCTACACGGAGTGTGTATTGCTCTGTGGAGCATCACTTGGTCCGAAGTCCAACCCCGAACCTTGGCAGCATCTCTGGAGCACCCCACGGGACCCTTCATGGACCGTGAAGGGTTACACGGACCGTGAAGTGGTTTGTGGGACCACACTTGGTCTATAGCTTTTCCCCCAACCCCTAGGAGCACGCTGGACCAACCCATGAACACCACCATGGACTGTGAACCACCAAACGGTCTGTGGTCCCACCCTTAGACCCCATTTAGGAACCTTTTTCCAGCATACTTCCAATTACGGGCAGTCTCACTGCAAGGGCCATAACTTTCACATCCGAACTCTGAATTATGTGAAACTAGTTGTGTTGCAAATATAACTCAAAGAGCTTCGATTTGATATATAATAGCCCACACAGTTTATATTTTACCAAAAGATATGCCTTCTCAAATTCAGTGCTGCCTAAACGGCCTCATAATCTGCCACTAAAATAATTCCCTTCAATCCGGCCACTTAAGTATAACCCATGGCTACCAAAATTCAACCATGATAAGTTCAACACTAACCTGGATCGACCAACGAAGTTTAAAATTTTTTGGGTCGTACGATAAGGAGGAATAAAAATAGGTTGAGTATCCGAAAGGAGATCTATGCCAAAATCTATTTCCCTATCGGGAGGAATACCGGGCAAGTCCTTGGGAAACATATCGGAAACTTATTAATGACCGAAACCGATTCAATCTTAAGCGACTCACCCTCCACATCTCTAACTCGCACAATATGATGAATGCACCCCTTATTAATCATTTTCTGGGCTTTAAGGTAGGAAATAAACTGACCCTTAACCACGGAATCACTACCCTTATACTCTAACACGGGTTCATTAGGAACTTCAAATTTTACTTGCCTAGTCCTACAATCAATCGAGGCAAACGATGCATGCAACCAATCCATCCCAAGAATAACATCAAAATCATACATCTCAAGTTCTACAAGGTCACTGGGGAACACTTTATGCAACACAGAGACAGAGGGCAACCCCGATACACTTTTCGAACAATAATAGACTCACCCACAGGAGTATACACCGAATAAGGTTCCCTTAGAGTTTCAGGACTCAAACCAAATTTAACAACTAACAGAGAAGTCACAAAAGATAAAATTGTACCCGGATCAAGTAAAGCATAAGCATCAAGATCAAAGATTTTTAACATACCGATCACGAAGTTCGGAGCTTCCTCAACCTATTTCCGGGCATGAAGAGCATAAAATTAGTTGTTCTTGGAAGTACCACCAACCGGAGCCTTCGGTGGCCCTTGACCACCGGGAGCCACTTGATCTTTCTTTAGACCCCTTGGACAGTGAGAAATCTTATGGTCCAAACCCCTGCATCCAAAGCAAGCACCTGAAGCTCTCCTACAATCGTCCACATGATGCTTCCCACATTGACCACAAAGAGGAATTCGGGGACCATCCTCAACTTGTGCCTTAGGAGGAGTCACTCTTGGATTAGCAACCCTCATATTTGAACCTTGGCCTTGATGGAATTAGAAAAACCACCACCACCCCTCGAATTGAAGAACCCACCATCGAACCAAGCCCTCTTAGCTTCGTTCACCCTTCTCTCATTAAGCTTTTAACCTTCAATTTGCTCAGCATAAGTCATGATCCTACAGATGTCCATGTTACGGATGAGCATAGCGGTTCGGTATTCCTTCACCACCAAATCTGAAACACCCGAAATAAACTTGTTCATTCTTGTACGGGGATCCTCTACAAACATAGAGGCATATTTGGAAAGCTTAGTGAACTTGAGAGAGTAGTCCCTCACAGTAATACCATCATATCGAAGATTGATGAACTCGATCATTTTGGCTTCCCTTAGCTCAAGAGGAAAGAAATAATCAAGGAAAGCCATTTTGAATTCTTCCCAACTAACCTTGATGTCACAACCCGAATAGGGGGCCTAGATGTAACATGGCGAAAGCGGACCCAAAGACCCTTGATCAAGCCATCATAGCATCATTACACTCATTGTCGGTTCGAAAACGCGGAAGCTTAACATATAGCACGTAAGTTCTAGGGATTTGGGGACTTGGGACTCGAGCTATGGGGGCATTACGGGAAAGAGATAAGCATGCTTCCACATAGCATATAGTCATTCATCATACTCAACATTCAAATCATTATCATATCATGGATACATGATCATATATCAAGGGAAATAGCATCATATTACATAGCCAAGTATCCAACATACAAGTCAAACGTACGAGAGTATAGCTTTGTCAGACAATGCCTCTACATAGATGAGCGAGGCCTCGACAAGCTTGAGGCTCACCCTTAAATCAAAGCAAGTAAATACATTAAAATAAGAAGGTAGATAGACGGTCGCTATTGCCCCTGAACAAGAGGGCTCACCACTAGCAACTTCTTCAACAAGATATCAAATGTCGTCCGGGAGAATATAGATATCACCCTCATCCCCTACATGGTTAGAACATGTAGAAAAGAATA
>JBCEWC010014955.1:0-14037 GCA_038996855.1 Solanum aculeatissimum
TTTGGGGCTTCATGGTTGAAAGGAGCCATGAATAAATTCCCACATACCTTGATTAACTAGAAGCTTTAGAGAGAAGGGAGATTAAAGAAGAAGACTTCCTTGAATTCCAATTCCAATCTTCAATCCACACTTGGAAGAGAGCCTTTAGAATAGAGAATTTGAATATAATTCTAAATGTTGGAAGAATTTAAATTGAATGAGGGTGTATAGGCTAATTTAAGGGTTTAGGAGGGCTTAGGAAGACTAAAACGTCCTTAGGAATCACCAAAATTATAATTAAATCATTAATGAAACGATAAGAAAAATCTACCAACGCCACTCTCATGGTCAACTACATGGACCGTGTAATGTTTCACGTACCATGAACCCACCATGAAGTGACACTTAGAAAATATTTTGTTGATGAAAGATCGAGGCGGTAATTTCATACTTAGAAAAATTTTACTCTCGCAACCACACGGTAGGTATCATGGTCCGTGAGGCTTCACACAGACCATGAACTGGTCCATGAAGCCTCGCTTGGCCAAGAAACTTGGCTAGCACCTTCACACGGACATATTCACGGGCCATAACTATCTGTGAACCTTACTTCCTCGTTGACGCGATTTCCAGATTGCTAACCTTATACATTGAACCAATTCTTAAGTGAAGGCTATCCCGAAACACCTTACCATGCTGCATGAGAGGTCACACAGGCCCATTCACGGACCATGAAGTAGCACACGGTCCATGAAGGATACCATGGGAGTGTGCCTTAGCCAATTTCCAAAAAAGGATCCCTGTGCAGGTAGTCTCACAAAAAAGGCCATAACATCTTCATCTGAACTCTGAATCAAGTGAAACTAAGTGTGTTGGAAAGATAATTCAAAGTGATTCAATTTCATAGGTCACGGACCTCCCGGTTCTACCTGTGCTAGGAGATATGACCATTTAAAGTCATTACTTCCACAAGACATCATGTAAAACTTAACCAATGCGATTTCTTTGAATGAGGTCATTCAAGAGAGACTCATGAAGGTCATTAACCAACCATGGCAGGTTCAAATTAGAGCTTAATCAACTTCACAAGGTTCTAAAATATCTGGGTTATTACATCATACCTCTCGAAAATGTTGCTGGCACATTACATAGCCCGAATGACATCCTCCTAAACGTAAAGGTGCCATAGGGGCAGGGGCAATGGAGGTCTGATTGTATCCTAAGTAACCATCGAGAAAGCAAAACCAACCTTTACCTGCCAATCTGTCGAGCATTTGGTCCATAAACAACATTGGGAAGTGGTCCTTATCAGTTGAAGCATTAAGTTTACGGTAGTCCATGAAGACTCTCCATCCTATGATTGATCGCATATGAATCAACTCTTTGTGTGCATTAGGGACTATGGTGATGTCGCCCTTATTTGGAACACACTAAAACGGGTTGACCCATTCACTGTCGGTGAAGGGGTATATTACACTTGCATCCAACCATTTGATAATTTCTTTTTGCGTGACCTCTTACATAGGTGGTTGAGACACCGCTGGTGTTCAATACTCGGCTTGTACCTCTTTACCAGTTGAATTTTATGAGTACACATTCCAGGTGGGATGCCAATGATATCTGCGATTATCCATCCAATAACCTTCTTGAACTGTTGCAAAACTACTACCAATGCCTATTCCTATTAGGCTGTTAGATGTGATGCCACTATAACTGACAGTGTGTTGTCGTCCTTCAACTCTAGCTCTGGTGGTGATTCAATGAAAGTCTTTGTGGGTGGTGATTATCAATTCTTTAAGTCTAGATCAAGCTTAGTTTTCATTCAGGGGTGACCCTGAAATTCCAGAACTTGAACTGTCTTATCATAGTCTGGGATACCATCGCTGCTGAAGCTCATCAACACTACTACCATAGGGTCAACACCCAACCTCTCTTCAATAGGCACTTCAAGTTCGTCTTTATCTTCCCCTTGGTCCAGATCAGATTGAACCATCCTTGGCTATACCTAATTCCTGGAATGACACAAAGACACAAAACAACATAACGTACATGAGATTAAGAGTAATCTATCAAATTACAGTGTGCTAATTAAGTCTAGCCATATTCATTGACAACGACGCCACTAAATACTCTACGCACTCCGCGTTTATGCTTAGCACACACCTTTACTAGGAGTATTTGAAGTGTTCGTACTCAAGTATTTAACCTAACATGGGTTAGGATTGTTCCCTCGAGGAATATGGTAGACTTCAGATTAGCACACTTCTGTAAATTGACTTGATTGTACTATAATATCTCCTAGAAACAGAAAAAGAAAAATGAATAAAACGAAGGGGGGATTTGTGATTAAAATAAATTCTAAACTATAACAACAAATTGTTTGTAATCAGTAGAGAAATAAACTAGGGTGACGTGTTCCCCATGACTCCTTAACTAAGTATTCTCAGATACTTGCAACTCTTTTTTGGTGTGTAGGTGCAGGACAGTAAGTTAAGTTCTCCTAAATTCTTGATCAGGCATCTAGGTGAATTTCATCATATTACTGGATCAATCTCTGTGATGTGGCATTACTAACCCTTATTTCTAATCCCAGACCAAAACTACTACCCCTAGTAGCTTGATTAGTTGATAAAAAGTCGATCAACCTCTGTTAATTACTTCTTTTCCTATTTGTTACCTCCTGGATCAGACAGGTGATATTAGGCGAGTTCTGTAGGCCTTCCATTAAAAATCAGTTAAATTGAAGAAGTGAATTAATACATCCTAAACACCATCCAAGAAATTACAAGTAATCCAATTTTATCTTAGTTAATTTGTCATGGTTCCCATAACCCTAGTTGTGGATTTAGCCACACACACTTAAGGTTTGATTAGAAATCATGTAAGAAGAATACATAATTAAATAACTTGCGCAACAAGAATTGATGAACAAAATCCGAAATCTCAATGAAATTGCAAACTTGAATTAATTGAATCACAAAATATTGTTCACAAGTATGTAAGTAATGTTCTAAGATGTTCCCTAGTGATATATATCTGATAAAAACTTAAAAACCTATTTATAGTACTTAAAATACAAAGCTGAAATAAAATAGGATAACTGTGTTGGCACTGGTCACGAGTACCTTTTACGGCTCGTAAGACAATTCATGGCTCGTGAGTCGGGGTCTCGTGGAATATGGTTTAAGCCACTTGAACTCTTCATGAAACCTCATTCATGAGTCATGAAGGATTCCACGACCTGTGAAGGATTTTGTCTGAGCCACTTTCAATAACTTTTTACTTTTTGCTTCTTCAGTTCACGACCGCACTTTACGACTCGCATGTTGGTCTACAACTCGTGCTAGGCTATCATATAGTGCGACTACCTTTTCAACCCATCACTGGAACAACAAACGAAACCCCTTCTACGACTCGTGGAATGATCCACGACCTGTAGAGGGTTTCGTAAAATGCCAATTTCCTGCAAAAACTGCACTTTAAGCTCAAAACCATGCCAACACTGAAATTCTGCAAAAACAAACAAAACAAACATCAAATCAACTAACATCACTTTGGAAACACACAAAATCCCAAGTTCTAAGCATAAACAGTCCTGTATTTTAGCAGCACATCATTCATGCAATCTTAATCGACCATAAATCTTACTTATTCTTTTCAAAGATTCTCTACTTTGAGCCAAAATCTATTAATTATTATTTGATCCATAGCAATGGGTACAACATGATCCAACAACCTCATACTTTTATAGATTAATTAGTTTCTTTATTCATTATTTCCCCTGTCAAAATTCCCTTGGTCGGTTCAACAGTTGGACCAGATAGTATAACATGTTCCTACGTATATTCATTAGTCTCACTTTCATCCTGGCTCTTATTTTTGAATAATAATCTCACTTGCTTCCCTCTTACACAACTGCATTTTTTATCAACTTTAAACAACAAATCTCATTTCCACCCTTTGTGAAGTGAGTGAAAGGAACTTTTATTAATCTTCAGTCATATTTCTTAAGCAAACAATATCTATAATTCAATGTAGCTTGGTTCCTTTTAATTTCACATTAGATGTTTCTTTTTCTTCAAGATCTGAGTCACCAACAACTATAAGTGCAGTTTCATCTACTTCTACAGTGTTAGATTCTTTAGATGCAAATCCCCAGGTGGGGCACCATGGCATATTCTTCTTTCTCCTTTTGATTTATAGCTTTCTCTTTTAATTTCTTTTCAACTCTTTTCTTTCTCTGCTTAAAATTATTCATTGCGGATATTGCCTGACATGGTGATCAGTAATTCCACCCTTGTAACAACCTGACTGATTTTTGTCATCTGACCATTTGCCATCTATTTCTTTCTTACCAGTTTATATTTTTCTTGAGAACTTGAAATTCTTTGCCAGGAATGTCATTGTAACAACCCAAAACTTTAAAAAAAATTTCTTATGGCTTGTCTTGTATGATATTATACTGGTCATGATTGTGTTTTCGTAGCCACTGGTTGAGTTTAAGTGGCCAAACGCAAAATGGATCCTTTGGTGCCATAGAGAGGCCGTTTTGACATTGAGCTTTGAGGTAACATAACTTTTGATACGGGTTGAACCCTATGGTATGCTATATATCAAATTGAATCTCTTTAAGTTAGCTTCACAACGCAACTGGTTTCACTCGATTCAGAGTTTGTATGAGGAAGTTATGGCTAAAATAGCCAGACTGCTTGAAATTCAGAAGACATTGGAAATTGGCCCTGAAAATGGCCCAAGGCAAGGACCACGGACCTTGTAAGGATCCACGGTCCATATGGAGGTCAGCTCCATGGTCCAGTGAGGTTAGGGTGGCCAGGACCCACCTCATAAACCAAGTATTGGCTCACAGACCACCCATGGCCCGTGAGACCTCAAACGGTTCGTGTGGGTGGCCGTTGAGTGGGTAGTAAGATTTCCATGGAGTGGAGTTGATTCTTGGGCCAAGTGTGGCTCCACGTACCTATACACTGTCTGTGTGAAGCCACACGGACTGTGAACCCCCTAGTCAAGTGGTCCAGAAAATCCTCCGAGGGTTCGTGTTGAAAATTTGCTAAGGCATGGTGGAGGGTCACTTGTAAGGCATTGGTTAAATGTCCATTTTATTAATAGTATTTTTGTGATTTATTAATCCCTAGGACCCTTTTAGGCTTTCTAAAGTCCCCAAAACCACTAAAACATGACCCTAACCCTTATTCATCTATTCTAAATTTCTCAAAACTTCATTAAATCCCTCTCAAGCCTCTTGATCACCATTGTTGAAGCTTTGACGGAAATTTGGGAAAAACGTTCGATTGTTTCTTCTCTATTCAATTCATGTGCTTGGGTATAAGGTATGTGAGATTTGATTCAAGGATTCTCTTCCATCCTTGAAGACCAAAGAACCCTAAACTTTAAGTTTTGATTTTAAGATTTCTTTAAGTTATGGGTTCTTCCAATTTTGAAGTAATTAGTTGATTGGGTTTATGTGCTATAGATTTTAGGTGATTTAAACACGTTTTAAGCTTGATTTTTATGAATGTTCATGGAAACTCTTGAAGACTCAAAATGCATGTCCCTTTATGATTTAATTAAGCATGGGTAAAATCCATTATGCCTTAATTATGAATTTTCACATGATTTATGATGCATTACCTTTCAAATTGTGAAATTAAGTTTGAATTCAATTACCTATGTTCTTGTTCCTCTTTCATGGCATATGCATGGATTATTGATATGTTGAAACTCTTGACATGATTTGATATGATAAGGCTTGTGATCACATAGTCTCTCCATTATGGCTCTTTGAGCATATTGGGTGTTTGCACCAACCATGACATGTTTTATATGCTTGATATGATAAGCTATGTAGATGAGCTACTCTATTTGCATTGACATGGAATAATCATGAAATGTTTTGGAAACTCTTGATGGCCCTTGGCCCAAGTTTAAGTATGATTTGATCAATGGTTTTGCTTTGACTAATGATGCATGCTTTGAAAATGAATATAAGTCTTTCTATTTTGAATTTGCATGTATATATATATATTCCCGTGGGATGAGACTTAGTACCGAGGGATTGGAGACTGGTGAACTATCTCCACAAGGTCCATACTCCTTTCCATTAAACCATGTGCCACCATGGGATTTCTCCCTATATGGGATGACATGTTATGTTTCCCCTTGTTTAAGGGTGATTAGGGTACTACTAGGAAAGTCGTCTGGATCCGGGTAGTGGCTCGCTCGGGTCTTTCCATGTTGTCGGTTGAGGTCACATCCCCGCTTTATATTGATCATAGGATTGCATCCCATGCATCATGGCATAACGTCTTGTTATATTACTCTTTGGCTACGTGCACTCTCTTCGTATCACTCGTCCCCTTGACATGTTGCTTAGTCATACTATATTATCATATGTATTGCATGCCAGCATACTTAGTGCTTAATTATGCTAACCGATATTCCTTGTCTACATCTTCTAACTATGTAGGGACCGGAGACGATATCTACATTCTACCAGACGATTCTTGATACTTGATTGAAGACTTTGCTAGTGGTGAGACCATTTGTTCAAGGGCAATAACCATATTCTATCTACCTAGTTTCCTTATGTTATTTACATTATTGTTTTATTGAGGATGAGCCTCAAACTATGTCGAGGCCTCGCTTATTCATGTAGAGGCTTGTTGGACCATTCTAAACTCTTGTACGTTGACTTGTTATGTTAAACATTATAGTTATGTAATACTATGCTACTTGGTCTTGACTATGAGAATTGTCTTATATTATTCTTATGATATAAATGTTAGGAATTGTGAATAACTATGTGCTTATGTGGAACGTCCCAAACTCCTAGTGTGCCCCATAGTGGAATTCTATTTACCCATCCCCGTATAGATAATTGCTATGTGTTATTTGGATTCATGCTTGTCCCATTCTCGACAATATCCCCATAGCTTGAGTCCTAAGTCCCAAATCCCTTTAAGCTTATGTGTTATGTGTTTAGCTTCCGCACTTTCGAATCGATGATGTGTGTAATGATGCTATGATGGCTAGATCGAGGACTTTCGGGTTCTCCTTTGCCATGTCACATCTAGGCCCCTATACGGGTCATGACAAAGATGGTATTAGAGCCCTAGGTTTGTAATGATCCTTAGAGTCCAACATGCCGCGTTGATTAGAGTCTTGTTCTTGGGTATGATGTGCGCCATGTATATGAACAAGAGTCTATGATGACTTTTTTAGGAATTGTCTCATTTTCTTTCTTCCTTATGTCGTGCCATGAGATTTTGCGATGACTCTCTCTAAATTTTGGTATTTGTCGTTCTTTCAGAAAAATGCCTCCAAAAAGAGCTCCCCTTCCCCGTCAGGCTTCGGAGGTTGAGGAACTATCTCCTCAGGCACTAGTTTAGGAACAGGTGTCCTATGCCATGTTCCATAATGTTGTCTCTATGTTGGCCCAAGTTGTGGCCAACCAAGCTCGGCCCGTCAACCCGACCAATGTCACTACTCCGGCTTCAAGGGTGAGGGACTTCACTCGTATGAACCCTCTGGAAGTTTATGGTTCTAAGGTCGATGATGATGCCCAAGAGTTTGTGGATGAGTACACTAAAGTGTTGTTGATTATGGGGGTGAGTTTGGAGGAAAATGCGGAGTTGGCGACTTACCAACTCAAGGATGTAGCACAAGTTTGGTTTGGTCAATAGCTCATGGAGAGGGTGGTGGATGTGAAGGTTGGATGGAAAGAATTCAAAGTGGCCTTTCTTGATCGGTTCTTCCCACTTGAGCTTAGGGAAGCTAAGATGACCAAATTTATCAATTTTGATAAAGGCTCTATGACCATGAGAGACTATGCCCTCAAGTTCACCAAAAGCTCTAAGTATGCTCCTATGCTTATTTCGAATCCCCGTGCAAGAATGCACAAGTTCATATCGGGTGTGTTGGACTTGGTTGTGAAGGAGTATCGGATGGCTATGATTGTTAAGGTGATGGATATTTCGTGGCTCATGACCTATGCTGAACAAATTGAGGGTGAGACTTGAAAGAGATAAGGGTGCATGAGGCGAAGAGGGGCTGACTTAATGGTGGGTTCTCAAATGTCAAGGGTGGTGGATTTGGTCGTTTCAAATGTTAAACTTGCTACTAAAGTTCTTCCTCCTAAGGCATCGGTTGGGGTTGCTCCCTATTTTTCTCTTTGTGGCCATTGCGGAAAGTATCACGTGGGTGATTATAGGAAACTTTCAGGTGCTTGCTATGTATGTGGTAGCTTGGACCACAAAGTCTCAAATTATCCAAATAATGGGAAAAAGGACCAAGTTGCTCCCTGTGGTCAATGGCCACCAAAGGCTCTAGTTGGTAGTGCTCCAAGGAACAATCCATTTTATGCTCTCCATGCCCACCAAGAAGTGGAGGAAGCTCCGGATGTCGTCACAGGTATGTTAAAAATCTTTAACTTTGATGCATATGCTTTACTTGATCCCGGTGCCAATTTATCTTTTGTGACTCCTTTGTTGTCTACTAAATTTGGTGTGAGTTCTGAAACTTTGAGGGAACCTTATTCTGTGTATACTCTCGTGGGTGATTTTATTGTGGCCCAAAAGGTGTATAGGGGTTGTCCATGTCAGTATTGCATAAGGTGTTTCTCGGTGATCTTGTAAAACTTGAAATGTATGATTTTTATATAATTCTTGGGATGGATTGGTTGCATGCATTGTATGCCTCTATTGATTGTAGAACTAGGTGGGTTAAGTTCCAAGTCCCTAATGAACCAGTGTTAGAGTGGAAGGGTGGAAATTTCGTAATAAAGGGTAGATTTATTTCCTACCTTAAGGCCCAGAGAATTATTGAGAAAGGTTGCATCTATCACATTATTCGGGTTAGAGATGTAGAAGGTGAATCCCCTAGTCTTGAGTCGGTTCTGGTGGTGAATGATTTCCCCGATGTGTTTCCGGAGGATTTACCTGGCAATCCTCCCGATAGAGAGGTGGATTTTGGTATAGACCTTCTCCCGGATACTCAACCCATTTCCATTCCCCCGTACCGTATGGCTCCGGCGGAGTTAAAGGAGTTGAAGGACCAATTGAAGGATTTGTTGGAGAAAGGGTATATTAGGCCTAGCATTTCACCTTAGGGTGCTCCGGTGTTGTTTGTGAGGAAAAAGGATGGGTCTCTTCCGATGTGTATTGACTATAGGCAATTGAACAAGATGACCGTTAAGAATAGGTACCCGTTGCCTAGGATTGATGATTTGTTTGACCAACTTCAAGGGTCTACTCACTTTTCCAAAATAGATCTTTGTTCGGGGTATCATCAATTGAAAGTGAGAGAGTGTGATATTCCCAAGATGGCTTTCCATACTCTTTATGGTCATTTTTAATTTTTGGTGATGTATTTTGGGTTGACTAATGCTTCGGCGATGTTTATGGATCTTATGAATGGGGTGTTCAAGCCTTATCTTTATAGTTTTGTGGTTGTCTTTATTGATTATATCTTGATTTACTCCCATAGTGAGCAAGAGCATATGGGTCACTTGAGATTGGCTCTCCAAACTTTGAGGGAAAAGAAGTTGTATGCAAAATTTAGCAAGTGTGAGTTTCGGTTGGGTGAAGTTTCCTTTCTTGGTCACGTGGTGTCCGGTGATGGCATCAAGGTTGATCCTAAGAAAACCGAGGCGGTAAGGGATTGTCCTAGACCATTGACTCCTTCGGATATTAGAAGTTTCCTTGGTTTGGCTGGCTACTATAGAAGGTTTGTTGAGGGGTTTTCATCTATAGCATCTCCATTGACCAAATTGACTCAAAAGAAAGCCAAGTTTGTGTGGAATAGTGAGTGTGGAAAGAGCTTGCAAACTTTGAAGGATCGACTTACATCGTCTCCAGTTTTGACTTTGCCAAATGGTTTAGATGGGTTTGTGGTGTATTGTGATGCGTCACGTATTGGTTTGGGTTGTGTGCTTATGAAACATGGTCAGTTGATAGCCTATGCTTCCCGACAATTAAAGGTGCATGAACAAAATTATCCCACTCATGATCTTGAATTAGCGGCGGTGGTGTTTGCTTTAAAATTTGGCGTCATTATTTATATGGGGTTCATGTGGATGTGTTCACCGACCATAAAAGCTTGCAAAATGTGTTCACTCAAAGGGACCTTAATTTGAGGCAAAGGAGATGGTTGGAACTTCTTAAGGATTATGATATGAGTGTGCTTTACCACCCCGGTAAGGCCAATGTTATGGCGGATGCCCTTAGTAGACTTTCTATGGAGAGTATAGCACATGTGGATGAGGAGAAGAAAGAGGTAGCAAATGATGTACACCGTTTGGCTAGATTGGGTGTGAGGTTGACCGAAAATGACAATGGTGGCATCTTTGTGCAAGGTGGATCCGAATCTTCCTTGGTAGTTAATGGTAAGGCTAAGCAAGATCTAGACCCTTCTTTGGTGAAATTGAAGAAGTTGGTTGTCGATGGTAAGATTGAGGTTTTCTCCCAAGGGGGAGATGGTGTACTTCGATATAAAGATTATTTGTGTTTTCCAGATGTTGATGGTTTAAGGGAGACTATTATGAAAGAGGCTCACAATTCACAATATTCTATTCATCTGGGATCTACTAAAATGAATCAAGATTTGATAGGGTTGTATTGGTCGCATGGTATGAAAAAGGATGTGGCTAAATTTGTGTCGGAATGTCCCAATTGTTAACAAGTGAAGGTAGAACATTAAAGGCCCGATGGTTTGACATAAGACATTGAGAGTCCTACTTGGAAGTGGGAAGATATAAATATGGATTTTGTTGTTGGGTTACCCCATACTGGAAGACAATTTGACTCCATATGGGTTGTGGTTGATAGAATGACAAAGTCGGATCACTTCCGATTGGTCAAGACTACTTATAGTGCCGAGGAGTATGCTAAGGTGCTTATTCGGGAATTGGTGAGGTTGCATGGTGTACCAAGGTCCATTATATCGGATCGTGGTACCCAATTTACTTCTCCTTTTTGGAGGTCTTTTCAAAAGGGTCTTGGTACTAAGGTAAAGTTAAGCACCGCATTCCATCCTCAAATCGATAGGCAAGTTGAGAGGACGATTCAAACCTTGGAGGATATGTTGAGGGATTGTCTGTTGGAGTTTAAGGGAAATTGGGATGATCACTTACCTCTCATTGAGTTTGCCTACAATAATAGTTTTCATGCTAGCATCGGTATGGCTCCTTTCGAGGCTTTGTATGGTGGGAGATGTAGGTCTCCGTTTGGTTGGTTTGAAATTTGTGAGGCGGCCTTTATAGGCCCGGACTTGGTTGTTGAGGCCATTGAGAAGGTAAAGTTGATTCGGGAAAGGTTGAAGATGGCTCAAAGTCATCAAAAGTCATATTTGGATGTGAGAAAGAGGGACCTTGAATTTCATGTTGCTGATTGGGTATATGTGAAGGTTTCCCCCATGAAGGGTATAATGTATTTTGGCAAAAAGGGCAAGTTGAGCCCAAGGTACGTCGGACCTTATGAGATTGTGAATTGGATTTGTAATGTAGCTTATCGGTTGGACTTGCCTTTGGATATGAGCTCTATTCATCCAGTTTTCCATGTATCTATGTTGAGGAAGTTGGTTGGTGACCCCAATGCCATTGCACCTTTGGAAAGTGTGACAATTGAAGACAACTTGACTTACGAAGAACTACCAGTTAAGGTTTTTGATAGACAAGTGAAGCGGCTTCGCAATAAGAAGGTGGCTTCGGTTAAGGTACTTTGGAGGAATAGAGATGTGGAGAGTGCAACATGGGAAGCGGAGTTGGACATGATGGAACAATATCCTTACCTCTTCCAATCTACTCAAGCCTAAGGTACTAGGTTATATCCTCTCTTGTCCTAATTCTTTGTTTCTTGAGCTTCATGACATTGCATGCATTCATGAGCAAGAAAATGATTTAAATGATGTTTTGACATGAATTTTAAAAGGTGTAGATTTGATGCATGATCTCTTGAGTTGTTATTAGCATGTCTCTTGTTTTGTGATTGATGTCCTCAAGTTCTAGTCTTAGTTCATTCGAGGACGAATGTTCCCAAGGGGGAGATGATGTAACAACCCGAAAATTTTTGAAAACTCCTTATGGTTGGTATTTTATGATGTTATACTGGTCATGGTTGAGTTTTACTAGCCACAGATTGAGTTTGAGTGGCCGAACGCAAAACGGATCATTTTGTGGTCTAGAGAAGCTGTTTGTACAGTAAACTTTGAGGTAACATAACTTTTGATGCGGGTTTAACTCTTTGAGGTAGCTTCTCAACACAGCTTATTCCACTCGATTCGGCGTTCGTATGAGGGAGTTATGGACAAAATAGTGAGACTGCCTGAAATTTGGAAGACATTGGAAATAGGCCTTGAAAATGGCCCAAGGTAAGGACCACGGACCGTGTGATGGTCCACAGTCCGTGTGGGGGTCCGTGCCATGGTCCAGTGAGCTGGGGGTGGCCAGGACCCACCCCATAACCCAAGTCATGGCTCAAGGACCACCCCACGGTCTGTGAGACCTCAAATGGACCATTTGGTGGTCCATCAAGTGGGGAAACAGCTTGGCGAACGTTGAGGGTTGGTTCTTTGGTCAAGTGTGGCTCCACGGAACAGTACACGGTCCGTGTGAAGCCACACAGTCCATGAACCCCCTCGTCAAGTGGTCTATAAAGTCCTTCGAGAGTTCGTGTTGAAAATTGGCCAAGGCATGTTGGACGGTCACTTGTACGGACCGTGTGGTGTTTTGACGACCACTGTAGCTGCTCCTTATGAAACTATGTAAAAGTTAAAGTTAAGTGTTTGTTTCATTAATGTAATTTCGTGATTTAATCAATCCCTAGGCCCCTTTTAGGTTCCCTAAAGTCCCCTAAACCTCTAAAAGAAGACCCTAACCATTATTCATCCATTCTTTGCCTCCTCTCTACATTTTGAAGAATCCTAAATTGCTCTTGACCTCTATTGTTGAAGCTTGAAGAAATTTGGTGAAGACGACCTTGCTCACTTGAATCTTCAATTCCTTTGGCTATTGTAAGGTATGTGGGATTTTATTCAAGGATTTTCTTCCATCCTTGAAGACCCAAGAACCCTAACCTTTAAATTATGATTTTTAGTTTCTTCAAGTTATGGGTTCTTCAATTATTCATGTAGTTTAGTGTTGGAAGTTACGTGCAGTAGTTTTTAGGTGATTTAAACATGTTTTAAGCTTGACTTTTATGAATGTTCATGGAAACTCTTGAAGAATCAAATTTTATGTCCCTTTATGATTTAGTCAAGCATGGGTAAATTGCATTATGCTTTATTTATAGATTTTCACATGATTTCTGATGAATTGCCTTTCAAATTGTAAAATTAAGTTTGAATTCCATTACCCACGTTCTTGTTCCTTATTCATGGTATATGCATGGATTATTGATATGTTCAAACTCTTGATGAAACTCATGTTTTGAATTTTATGTTAAAGGCTTGTGATCACATAGTATCTCTATTATGGCTCTTTGAGCATATTGGGTGCTTGCACCAACCTTGACATGTTTTGCATGATTGATACGATAAGCTATATAGATGAGCTACTCTACTTTCATTGACATGGATATATCATGAAATGTTTTGTAAACTCTTGATAGCCCTTGGCCTAAGCTTAAGTATGATTTGATCAATGGTTTTACTTTGACTAATGATGCATGCTTTGAAAAAATGAATGTAAGTCTTCTTATTTGAAGTTGCATGTATATGTATGTATTCTTGTGGGATGAGACATAGTACCGAGGTATTGGAGGTGGGTGGGCTATCTCCACAGGGTCCATACTCCTTTCCGTCAAACCATGTGCCACCATGGGATTTCTCCCTATATGGGATGACATGCTATGTTTCCCCTTGTTTTAAGGGTGATTAGGGTACTACTTGGCAAGTAGTCCTGATCCGGGTAGTGGCTTGCTCGGGTATTTCTATGTTGTTGGTTGAGGTCACATCCCCGCTTTATATTGAACATAGGATTGCATCTCATGCATCATGGCATAGCATCTTGTTATATTACTCTTTGGCTACGTGCATTCCTTTTGTATC
>JBCEWC010014956.1:0-14036 GCA_038996855.1 Solanum aculeatissimum
CCCCCTAACCTAACCCTAACCCCTTTTCATCCATTCTAAGCCTCCTCAATACACTTTGAAAAATCCTAAATTCTCTTGACCTCCATTGTTGAAGCTTGAAAAAATTTGGGGAAGACAACCTCTGATTGCTTGAATCTGCAATTCCTTTGGTGATTGTAAGGTGTGTGGGATTTGATTCAAGGATTCTCTTTCATCCTTGAAGAGCCAAGAACCCTCCTCTTTAAATTTGATTTTTGGGTTTTCAATTAAGGTTGGGTTCTTTAAATTTTCAAGTAATTAATTGATTGGGATTATGTGTTGTAGATTTTAGGTAATTTAATGTTGTTTTGAGTTAGAATTTCATGAAGGTTTAATGGTTCGATTATGATCAAGTTATGCATTTTATTCTACTATTAATTTAGGCATGGGTATTGTCCAAATGATGTTTTAAAGGTAGATTTGACTTGAATTTCTTATGAATTACTCTCGAATTGAATGTAAAGTTTGAAATTCTTTACCCATGCTATTCATATTGTTCCTCATGGCATTGCATGCATGATTCATGGATTTATTATGAACGTTTTTATATGGGCTAAGTCCCTAACATGATTTTGACTATTATTTTGAACAAGTATGGGTTAAGGTTAAGTTGTGATCACACTAAGTCTATGACATGATATGATATGGCTCTTTGAGCAACATGGGTGCTTGCACCAACATGATATGATATGATATGAATAGAGCTACTCTTATGCATGAAGCATGACATGAAGGTTAGTTTGGCATTTTAGCCCATGATGCATGGCTATGAACTATGTTTGACTCTTGTTAAGTAAGCATGATAGTATTTAAAAGTATGTTTGGCTCCCAAACCCAAGTATGCATGATTTGAAGTTCAAGTGTCAAGTTTCCATTTTAAAAGCATGTATATATATGTATATGTATTCTTGTGGGATGATTATTTAGTACCGAGAAGGATTGGAGTAGTAAGTGGGCTATTCCCACGGGTCCCACTCCTTTCCCCAAACTATGGGCCTACATAGGTTGCTACCAAAATGATCGGGTCATAAGGTATGCCTTGATATGATATCTAATGACATGTTATAAATGTAAACCCTTCCAAAATGACCGGGTCATAAGGAAGGTGGCCATCACACCGAAATGACCGGGTCGTAAGGTGTGATGAAGATTACCTTTGGCAAGTAGTCTTCTCCGATCCAATGGGAGGTCTCAATGGGCAAGTTCATGTTGTAGCTCATATGAACTTGTGATATCGGTTATGGTTCCATCCCTTCTATACTATGCATTTGGAATTTCATGTATCATGATTTCATGGCATATTGTATATTGTCCTTTCCTATATTCACTTCTATATATGTGCCCTTGCCATGTAGGTTGTTATAGGCTCATGTGCATTTGCATGCCCGCATACTAAGTACTTTATTATGCTAACCCATACTCTTATCTACATGCTCTAAGCATGTAGGTGCCAGAGACGACTTCCACATTCCACCGAACGACATGTGATTACTCTTGAAGACTTGTACTAGTGGTGAGCCCTTTTGTTCAAGGGCAATAGCCACCTTCTATCTATCTAGTTTATTTTGTTATTTTCTTTACTTTTGTATTGAGGGTGAGCGTCAAACTATGTTGAGGCCCCGTGTCATCCATGTAGAGGCTTGTTGGATAAACCTAAACTCTTGTACGTTGACTTGTTATGTTGACTATTATGCTTATGAAAGTTATGCTTATTAGCCTTGATTATTAGAATTTTTATTGATCATGCTTATGACTTATATGTTGGGAATTGTGATTTGACAATATGCTTATGTGAAAAGTCTCATAATCCCGGTGTTCTCCCATAGCTTGGATCCTACTACCCGTTCCTTTAGAGATAATTGCTACATGTTATGTGAATTCATGCTTATCGCATTCCCGACAACATCCCCATAGCTTGAGTCCCAAGCCCCAAATCCCTTAGAGCTTATGTGTTTAGCTTTCGTGCTTCTGAACCGATGATGTGTGTAATGATGCTATGATGGCTTGATCGAAGACTTTCCGGTTCTCCTTTTCCATGTATGATCTAGGCCCCTATCCGGGTCCTAACATCCCATCAGCGACTATTTCAGTTTTTCTTCTCAATTTATTAATGGTTTAATTGTAATTTTAATTAGTTCTAGGGTCGTTTTAGTCTTTTTAAACCTTCCTAAAACCCCTGAATTGAACCTTAATCACTCCTAATTCATTCAATCTCTTGAATATCTTCAAATTTTTCTCTCAATTTTCTCTCCACCTCTGTTGAAGACAAGCTTAGGAATTGGGGGAAATTTCAATTCTTCTTCAGAATCTTCTTATTTCTCTTGGTTAATTTAAGGTATGTGGGATTGATTCATGGTTTCTCTTTCAACCATGAAGACCCAAAAATATTTTTTCTTTAATTTGATAATTTTTTATTTCTCTTGAAAATGGGTCTTTAAAATTTTGAATGATTTACTTAAATTGAAGTGTGGGTTGTGTTAAATTATTAATTTCAAAGTGAGTTGAGCCCCTAATTGATGAATTCCATTGATTTCATGATGCTTCAATGTCCCCTTGGTTCTTCAATTCAAGTATGGGTATTAAGAATTTTGCTTTCAATTGATGATTTCATTATGCTTTGGATATGGACTTAATGTATTGATGATTTAAACATTGATATCCAATACCCATGCTATTCTTGATCATCCATGCATTGCATTCATGAGAATGAAAGGCTTTATTTGATGAAACTCTTGATGAGGGCTTGACCTTCATGTTATGATATGACTTGATTTTTGTAAAGACATGGGAATTAACTAATATGATCACATAAAGTCTATGTTGTGACTCTTTGAGAAATTATAGGTGTTTACACCAATTTGACATGATATGATATGATATGTAGAATGAGATACTCCTATTGCATTGGTTTTGAAAACTCTTGTTGGTTTTTAGCCCAATTATACATTGTTTTGAACGAAAGGTCAAATCTCTGTTTTGAAGGCTTGTATATGTATATGTATTCCCATGGGATGAGACTTAGCACCGATGGATTGGATTAGGGGTAGACTATCTCTAAGGGTCCATACTCCTCTCATATGGTCTCACGGGTCGTGAGCCTCACTTACCCAGCCCAGATAGTCCTTACAAAAATGAGCATAACGTTTTACTCCAAACTCAAAATTGAGTGAAACTAGTTTTGTTAGAAAGATAATTCAATGAGCTTCAATTTGATATATAATGGGACACCCAGTTTATTCTGTGCTAAGATATATTACCAATTAAAGTTGATCACTCCAACGGTCCAAATGAGATCCCTGTGCAGGCAGTCCCACCAAAAGGTCATAACGTTTTCATCTAAACTCCAAATCAAGTGACACCAAGTGAGTTGGAAAGATAACTCAAAGATATTTAATTGGATAGGTCACGACCCTCCCAGTTCTTTTTTTTCTAAGAGTTATGACCATTTAAAGTCAGTACTTCCACAAGACGTCAAGAAAAACTCAACCAATGTGATTTCTTTGAATACGACCATTCAAGGGAGATTCATGAAGATCATTAACCAACCAAAATAAGTTCAAATAAGATCTCAATAAACATTACAAGGTTCTAAAAATTTCGGGTTGTTACACTCACAATAGATATTCGAACACTATGTACAACACAATTGGCTCGCCCCTTATATTCATGACCATGACATCTGACTAGTTGAATTAGGAGGACTTTCTTAGCTTGTAACGTAGACTCGGGGGGGCTTGGCATAATATTTTTGGAACATAGTAACCAATAGCCCTCCTTGACACTGCGTTATTCCATACTTTGCCTTACCAACCTTAGTCTTTTAACTCATTGTTCCCTTTTTCCAATTTCTAACACTTTTGGGTGCATTTGTTCTACTTTTTAGCTCAATGCCCCTTATTTTCTCAATTTTTTCTTCTTTTAACTCACATTTTTGGCATTTATTTATTCATTTCGCACCCACTTCAAAATTTTCCATTTTCTATTGTATTGCAATGCTTTCCTCTTTGTCTTGCTGTGATTTCTTTGCAACAGCCACCCTCAACTTAGGCTTTTGTCCTGAGTTAAGGTGCACATTATCAACTTATACTTTTGGTAGCCACCCTCAACTTAGGCTTTTATCCTGAGTCGAGGTGCACAATTTTCAAGGAGGGGCTAAAGCCAATTTCAAGATTACACAGACAAAAAGGTTTGATTACTCATGTACTTACAAAGAAAGGGTATATGTAAGGCTAAAATATTTGAATTAAGGGATACATGCTGCATTTGGTTGGTTATTTTAGGCTAAGTGGACTAATATGAACAATGGCCTATGATCCTTTCCTAACCAACTAACCAATAGTATTGGGCAGAGTAATAGGGTAAGTTTTGGATTAAAACATAGTATAAGAATTATGTAATAATGCTCACACACACTTGGAACTAAATACATTGTTAATATAGACTCTCAGATCATGTTTTTTATTACAATTAACCCCATCTTTATCAGAGCAAACAGCGTCAATTATTGATCCAACATGGTTGCTATCAAAATTACCTATCTTCACATCATTAGAACAAAAACAAAGGGGTATCATTTTTTAATATAAAATAACATATGTCATAGATATCAGTACAATCTGCTACCAATACTACTTATACATCCTAAACATGTCGGTTCAATAGAAAGTAAATGTCCTTAGGGAAATAGCACAGGCAAGAAAACCCCGCGAAATCATAAATTAGGTTATCTATAGGCCTTGGTTACTCAGACTTTGTCGAACCCTATATCTAACCATACCCCCATCAAATAAACGTTGAATTGTCCTCAATGCAATCAAAAAATCAAATAAAAGATAACATAGGTGTCAAAAAGGGATATACCTGGGTGCCTAAGTGTCAGTGTTAGTCTGTGGCTGACCACCCTCAACGTACTAGGTGGCCTCTATTTTCATGGCGACATCCTGAGGGTCCATCACCCCTCACTATCTCCTTATCTCATGCACACCAAACTATCTCATCCTCAATAGAGGTTCATCTAGCAGCCTTCGTCTACTCACTCTGAAACCTCTCAGACTCTCACCTAGCAGTATCATAATTATCATCAGAAGTGCGGTGCCTCTTCCCAGAGGTGTAGGTTAGGTTTAACACTCTTTGTTATGCATATGCTAGTTATATTCATGTGGCTCTTTACATATCCTTATTGTATAGGTGATGAACCAAGTTCCATATTTGAGTAGTGGTGATTTGAACTCGATATAAGGTGTTATGACACCTTTATACATTCCAAGTCAAACTCAATGGAAGTATTTAACCTCAGGATAGTAAGTTGTTACTTGACCTTAACGATTAAAGTAAAGTATTAAGTTACACCAAGGGGAGTGAGGTTTAAAATATGGAACAAGATAAATGGGTTGTTTGCTCAACTTAATTAAGCTACTAGGCTTATAACCTACTTGAGCTATATGGATCTAGTTAAAGTTCCCAAGGCTAATAGACCAGATATAATCTTATGTTAATCGACTCATTTGAGGCCCAAACTAAGTAGGGTAAAGGAAAATGGAAAAATGAAACACACCCTCCAAATTTGTCAAGGCCTAAGTAGTTAGCCCAACAACGGATAAAGTAAGTAGGTGTATCACCTACTTTGACCTTTTGAGCAGCTTGACAAAAATAAGTAGTTGCATCACCTACTTAGCCATCTAGCGGTTGAGAATGAAGAAAAAAGAGAAAGTTCTAGGAGATTATTTAAGTCTCAAAAAGGGCTCATAAAAGGCAAATATATCTGGACATTTGATTTATTTTAACAAACCAAAAAATCATATTAAAATCTAGCTTTCTCTTCTCTCTCAAGGGTTAAGGAATAGCATCCTTAAAATTCCTTTAGGGTTCTTGAGGAGAAACTCCTTGTTGCAGGCTAAGGTAAGTGAAAATACCTAAAGATTTAGCTTAATTCTATCATGAAAGACAAGGGAAATAGGTTACTTATGCTTAAATAGAAGTATAGGGCAGAATATTCTCCAATGTTGTTGCTCATTTCTCTTGATTGTTGAGAGACTTTTGGCTTCTTGTTGGTTTAGAGTGTGAAGAGAAATTGAAGTTCTTGAAGAAATTGAGTTAAAAAGGATAAGTTATAATAACTGAAGTATGTTACTTCCACATCTTTATTTTACTTCGACTTAAGGTTAAGTAAGATATTTTAAGCATACGTTTGAGAAGAACTTGGGGGAAGTTGGTTAGGAACTATGGTTTCACATCCTCGATGTACATTGGACTGTTTTGGGATTGTTTGGGTATGTAAATATGTCAAAAATAGTTTGGTTAATGTAGGGAAAAGGTGTGGATTGTTGGTGTAGAAATATAGGGAAAAAGTGTAATGTTATACTACTTAAATATGTGTTTTGTGGAGTTGTTATATGTTATACTGTGTGAACTGTTGTAAGCATATTACGGAACTACAAACAAGTTGAGGTACACTATGTATACAAAAATATGAATTACACAAATGTAATTGCAGGAGGAAAAGTTGAAAGAACACCCTTAGGTGGGTAATTATGAACTTGTTGCTTGGGTGTTATTTTGGCTGAGATTGGACTGCCAGCACGTGTTTATAGCTACTAATACTAGTTTAATCACCCACTCTATTGTAGATAAATATTTGGTAAGAAAAGAGGTTACTTCAAGGTAATAATAAGGTTTCATAGCAAGGTATTTAAGGCTACTCGATTTCCTATTATTTGGCATGAAATCTTGATTCTTCCTTGGCACATTAAGTCACCCAAACTCCGATATAACTAATAACCTTGTCTCCACTCTTTAACATGTCCATATGTTCCAATATAGAGTCATTGTAAAGTCTGCATATATACTTTGGATACCAAGATGCATGAGTTCTCCCTTTGGCTAAATAAAATCCATGTGTTATCTCAGCTCCTATGTATTTCATTAATTGTGTAACCTACTTTCTTCGTTGTGGTGTTGTCGTACATATTACATGTCACTTGCTATTTTTATAGTCTTGCAGCTCAAAATGTTATGACCACTAAAAGAATCATCTAAAATGTTATGAAATATATAAAGTGAAGTTTCTTATTGATGGGTTGTATCCCACGGGTGGAAGAATCACCTAGCATGGGTCGATCCCAGTATTATATGGGGTATCCTAGGGGTGAATGAAAAGCCTAGTATGAGTCGATTCCAATATAGATTTATGACTGATCAGCTGGTCATTTGTATTATATATTATGCACAGATTGTAAAGTAAAGAAAGGTAAAGTAAAGAAAAAAAACATAAACTACATGATTCCACAATATGAATAAAGGTGGTCTTCTATCCTTACATTGGTACACGATCTCATCTTAGTTATTATTTCACGTATAGTACTTTTTTCCTTATATATTCAGTACATTATCTCGTACGGATGTCCCTCTCAGGGGGCCTACATTTCATCTTAGAGGTACAGGAGCTAGTAGATCCCCCAGTAGGAGTCCAGGACATCTAGCAGATGTTGGTGAGATCCAGGTTAATTCAGGGATTTTCAAGTCTATAGCATGTATTTTGGTATTGTATAGTAGCTGAGTATAAGTCAGGGCATGTACCCACCTATGTCAAATAGATTCGATCATCTAGAGGCTCTGTAGACTATGTAAAGTGAAATGTGGTTATGTCTCATGTTTTAGACATTGTAGCTCCAACCGCCTAATCATATGTATTTCCTTTTGGCTTGTTATTGATTTCTACTTTCATGAAAGCATATTGGTTATCGAAACACCTTCCAATATTTATAGATAATACATGATTACAGGTTGGTTCTCCTGAGCCTTTTTGTAACGGGTGCCAACCTACCTTAATGGGATTTAGGCATTACAAAAATGGTATCAGAGAAGGTCATCCTAGGAAGTCTACAAAGTCGTAGCTATGTAGAGTCTTACTTATGGATGTATTATGCACCACATTTATAAATAGAAGGTTGTGTGTCATTTAAGAGTTGTCACTTTATTTTCAGTCCTTAGATCATGCCATAAAATCAAATGTTATAGGTGGATCGTATTTGACCTCTAAATTGTTTTGTACATAAAGTATGTCAGAAATGAGGAAAATCAAAGGCAAAGGGAAGTAAGTAGGAGTGGTACATGGTGAGACCAGTCACTTTAGAGAATAGAATGAGGCTCAACATGAGTCTCTATCCCAAACATCTCCTTCTCCTAAAGAACTCAGAAGGCGTGGAATTCCCCCAAAAATACTTACAGACGCTATCATGCAAGATATGAGGAATACAGTATAATTATTAACTCGTATAGTTGTTGGTCAAGGTCAAAGACAACAAGTCCTAATTGTGGGTAGGGAAGCTAGCACAAGGATACATGATTTCCTTAATTTAGACCCTACATCATTCACCAGGTCAGATCCTAATAAAGATCCATAAGAATTTATCAATCAAATCCAATGAACCTTGGATGTTATGCATGTAGGTAGTAAAGAGCCTATTAATATAACGATATATAGATTCAAGGTTTGGCTTTATTGTGGTATGAAGCTTGGAAGCAATCCAAGGGTACAAATTAACCTCCAACTACTTGGAAGGAGTTCAAGAAGGTATTTCTTGACCATTATTTTCCATTAGAGATTCAAGAGGCCTATACAAATCAGTTCTTAAATATCCGCCAAGGGAATATGAGCATGAGAGAGTATAGTCTCTAATTTAATTTCCTGGATAGGTATGCTCATAATGTAGTTGCTACAATGAAAGATAGAGTTTATTGATATGTGGATAGATTAGATTCATATCTGGTTAGATATTGTACTATTGCTTCTTTGAATAAAGAGATAGATATAGCAAAAATGCAATCTTTTTCATAGAAATTGGAGGATCAAAGGTAGAGGAAAAGAGAATAAGAGTTAGAAAGAGGGTAGTCTAAGAGGGTCAGGTCTACTAGGTAGTTTACAATATCCCAAGGTGAGTTCAAGCCTCGACTTTCTAATAGACCTCCTAGGCCATCATCCTTCTTCTCTACAGCTAGTGCTCCACCATGAATTCAAGGATATAATGGTAATCAGTTTGGGCAAAGAAGTGAAAGCCAAGTTTCACGAACAATAGAGTATCCGATAAGCCAACCTTGCAACAAATATGGGAGGAATCGTTTAGGTGCATGTCATATTGGTACATATATTTGTTATTAGTGTGGTATACCGGGGCATATGATAATAGATTTCTCGAAAAGATGCATGGGTGATATAGCACAACCTACTGGATCAGTTATTACATCATCATCATCAGTGCCTCCTTTAGGTATAGGTCAGTCAGTTCCTACAGGTCGTGGTAGAGGTGTTAGGGGAGCATCTAGCTGTAGTGGACTATAAAATCACGCATATGCTCTAGGGAGTCGGCAAAACATGAAAGCTTTACCCGATGTAGTTACAAGTACATTGTCCATCTTTTACATAATGTATATGCTTTAATTGACCTTAGTTCCACACTATCGTATATCACTCCACTAGTTGTTGGGAAACTTAAAAGAGCACCTAAATTATTGAACAAACCATTTAAAGTGTCTACACCAACCAGTGGGTCTATTATAGCTAAAAGGGTCTATCATAATTACATAGTAACTATTTGTGATCGTGACACATTGGATAACCTTATTGAGTTAGAATTGGGGGAATTTCATGTCATAATGGGTATAGATTGGTTGGCTTCTTTATATGCCACTATGGATTGGGGAACTAAGAGAGTGCATTTCCACTTTCCAAATGAGGTAGTCCTTGATTGGGAAGGCAATGTTAGAGCACCAAAGGGTAAGTTTATTTCTTATTTTAAGGAAAGGGAGATGATTTTAAAGGGTATATATGTCATCTAGGTAGAGTGAGAGATGTGGAGGTAGAATCACCAACTCCTCAATCTGTTCCAATAGTTAATGAGTTTATTGATGTATTTCTCAAAGAACTTCTAGGTTTACCTCTAGAATGGGAGGTAGATTTTTGTATTGATTTAATTCAAAGCACTCAACCTATCTCCATCCCTCTATATAGAATGGCCCTGACAGAATTACGTGAATTAAAGGAATTACTAAAAGACTTACTGGAAAAAGATTTTATAAGTCCTAGTGTGTCCCCTTGGGGTGCACCAATATTATTTGTACATAAAAAGGATGGCACATTGAGAATGTGCATTGATTATTGACGACTGAATAGAGTGACAACTAAGAATAAATATCCCCTCCCCAGAATTGATAATTTATTTGATCAGTTACAAGGTGCCAAGTGTTTTTCAAAAATTTATTTGAGATCCGGTTATCACCAAGTGAGGGTGAAGGAGAAAGATATACCCAAGACCATTTTTCAAACACACTATGGTCATTTTGAGTTTCTTGTTATGTCATTTGGGCGAACAAATGCACCAACAGTTTTTATGGATTTGATGAATAGGGTATTCAAGTTGTTCTTGGATGTATTTATGGTAGTATTCATAGATGATATTTTTATGTATTCAAGATTAGACGAGAACTATATAGATGACTTACGATAAGTATTACAAGTTCTTCGTGATCGGAAGTTGTATGCTAAGTTTTTCAAATGTGAATTTTGGTTAAAATTAGTGGCATTCTTATGTCAGATTGTATCTAATGAAGGCATAAGGGTTGATTCTCAAAAGATAAAGGTAGTGAAAAATTGTCCAAGGCCATAACACCCATGGAAATCTGAAGCTTCCTAAGGTTCACAGGTTGTTATAGGAGGTTCATTAAAGGTTAGTCTTCTATTTCTACACCTCTAACTAGGTTAGCACACAAGATAGTCAAGTTCTAATGAAATTATGCATGTGAAAGAAGCTTCCAAGATGAAAAGCAGGCTAATTTTTGCACCTTCACAAGTCGTGTAATCCTACATGACTCATGAACAAGGTTCCATGAAAGATGCCAGTAAATGCAACCACATTCCACGAGACCCCAACTCATAAGTCTTGAACTAGCTTACAATCCGTAAACCGTGCTCATAACTGGCACTGATAAAGTTATCCTATTTCATTTTAGCTTTATATTTTAAGTACTATAAATAGAGTTTTTAGGGTTTTATCAGATATAGAACATCATAGGACATTAGATACGCTACTTTTAGAGAGAGAATAACAAGATTGAGTTTGTGAATAATATTTTGTGATTTCATTAATTCAAGTTTGCAATTTCATTGAGATTTTGGATTTTTGTTCATCAGTTCTTGTGCGTAAGTAATTTAATTATGTATTCTTCTTACATGATTTCTGATCATACTCCAAGTATGTGTGGCTAAATTCACAACTAGGGTTGTGGGAACCATGACAAACTAACTAAGATAAAATTTGGATAAATTGTAATTTCTTGGATGGTGTTAGGATGCATTAATTAATCTCTTCAATTTAACTGATTTTTAACGAAAGGCCAACGTTAGAACCTGCCTAGTATCACTTTCCCGATCTATGAAGTGACGAATAGGAAAAGAGTTAATTAACAGAGATTGATCGATTTCTCTCAACCAATCAATCTACTAGATATAGTATTTTTGGTTTGGGATAAAAAGTAATGGTTAGTAAAGCAACATCACAGAGACTGATCAAGAAATATGATAAAATTCACCTAGATGTCGGATCAAGGATTTAGGAGAACATAACTTACTGTCTTGCGCCTACACACCAGAAAAGAGTCGCAAGTATCTAAGAACACTAAGTCAGGGAGTCATGGGGAACACGTAGCCCTAGTTCATTTCTCTTCTAATTACACTTGCTATATCACTTTAGAATTTAAATTTACTTGCAAACCCCCCCCCCCCCCTTGTGATATCTATTTTTTGTTTTTCTGTTTTTGGGAGATATTAGGGTATATCGATTCACTTTACAAAGGTGTGTTGATCTGGAGTCAACCATATTCCTTGTGGGAACAATCCTAACCCATTTTAGGTTAAATACTTGATTACGACTGCTTCAAACCTCTAAGTAGGGGGGTGTGCTGAGCATTAATGCCTGCCTATGACCATTTAGTGGTATCGTTGCTAGGGAATATAGCTAGACTTGATTAGTGCACTACAATTTGATAGATTGATCTTTATTTCGCTAATTGTATGTTTTTTATTGTTTATGTCTTGGTATAGGGTGCAGGTGAATAGTGCATGTCAATTACGAATGGTCTGACAACCTAGTAATAATATTGACAATGCAGCTAATACTGCACTGAATCTTAATGGGGATAACCCACCCATAGTCATTCCACATCTTGAGGGACTTTAAGTCGCCACAAATGATTAGAATCAATATCGACTGAACCCGATGGCTATGGAGGTCACAAGAGCGATAGTGCTACTTCTTCAACTTCCTAATGACTCTAAGTTCATTGTGTCGAGTGGGTTGCTGCAAATGCTTCAGAATCATATGTTGTTCGTAGGGCTACGTCAGAGGATCCACACAATTACCTGTATAATGTTGTTTTTGTCTACAAGTGTGTAATGGGGAACCAAAATCTATCCATGGATATCGTTGGGCTCTGTGTCTTTCCATTATCGCTTACTGGCAATGCAATGTCATGGTTAGCTGAGGTATCATGGAGTTCGATCACCTGTTGGGATGAATACCAAATGGCCTTTTTGGAGAGGTATTTCCCTATCTCCAAAACGCTTAAGCTGAAACAAGAGATTAATAACTTTGCACAATTGCCTGGTAATTCAATTAGTAGTAAATGGGAGTGATTTTCAAAGTGTCTGATAACGATTCTCAACTACAAGATCATAGATAAATCCCTGGTTGAAATCTTCTACAGAGTTCTTGATGAGAATAGGCAGGCAATCGTTGATACCATCATGGGTGGATCATTCATATATCATACCTTCTAAGAGATTGCCAAGAGGCTAAAGAGGGTGGTCAAAACTAATCGTGCATAGGGCACAAGGGACAAAGACACAACAAGGAGCTTATTTATAGTTACTACTACTCCGGTGCAAGCACAGGTCAGTGAAGCGGTGATTTAGGAACTTGCACAGATTAGTAGTAATGTGAAGGTACTGATGAAGCAGAATGTGGAAAAGGTGAATGTTGTCACTCATCAGCCTATCCCAGCACCTATGTCTGAGGAGCCCTATTTTAAGGATGATGCTTGTTTTGTAGTTGAGCAGACGGGGGGTTTCCGACCTAACACCCAAGGGTTCAATCAGCACTACTGGTGCCAAGGGCAAGGAAACCAAGGTCGAAATATGGAAAAAATGGAGCATATAAGATCAACAACAAGGGTGGCTCCGATGATTGAAATACAATCCAGGATAGATATGCGGAGTAGGGTCATAGATATGGTTACAGAAGCGGCACCTATGTTCCACCCCATAATCGTGATTCTGGTACAGGTTCATCCAGAGTTAGGGAGATGTTTGTCAGATTGTTGAAGAAGGTTGACCCACAGGATGAGACACTTAGGGGGGTAAAGACTAACATCTCTAGCATTAATCAGAAGATCGAGTCTCATTCAGTTGCAATCGAGTAGCTCGAGCAGCAATTCAGCCAGATCTCTGTCACGCCTCCAACTCTACAAAGATGGACAGGCACTCGGTGCCCTCTAGGCTCGAGAGAACCAATATATAACCTGTGCTTATCATGTATGTGCCTATGACAACTCTACTGAGATAGGAGATCAAAATAAGTAGCACCAACTTACATACAGGACTTAATCGTTGAGGCCACAACTATTTAGAGACAAGATACAATCAAACTATATACAATGAGTCTACAAAGCCTCTACAAGATAGAATACCTTAACATAGGTCGGGACAGGCCCCGCCTTACATCAAACTATTATACAACACCAAAATGCATAAACTACAGACTCAGTAACGCCCCGGATCAACGTGGAGCTCACCAAAAGCAGCTGAGTATTGGATGCGCCTATATTGGAGGTCTACCAGCTGAAGTACCTATACCTACATCATGAATTGCATCATCCCCTACGAGGGATGTTAGTACAAAATAATGTACTGAATATGTAAGGCAATAGCACATGCAAAATAAAAACTCAAGTGAAGTCAAGTAGCAATA
>JBCEWC010014957.1:0-14036 GCA_038996855.1 Solanum aculeatissimum
ATTTGGGTTAGACCCATTTCCCACTTAATTTGACCCCCTAAACAAGAATATGAAGTTGAATTTTTGAAAAATGAAATAAATTTTAGATATAGCTAAAACAAGTTTCCGGTAACTTCCGAAGCACATTTTTAGGAACGTTTTGGGTCGTTTCACCGTTATTTGGGTTTCGAGCAGTTCGAATTCGGTTTGGGTTACTATTTGGGCTGGTAACATGCGACGTTTTGCAAAATTTAAAAGAGTGTATTCATGAGTGCACGGATTACATCACATGCGTTTACACTACTTCTGTTATTTAAAATTCTTATATGTTATATTATTCGTACTAATATGCACTCAATTATTAGTTTGGATTCGAGTCGGCCTGTTATTCAGGTTTCGAGTGGTTCAAATTCGGGTCGGCTCTTTATTCTGGTTTCAATAAATTTGGATTCGGAATTGCCAATTTTTGGGGTTTCAAGCGGTTCGGATTCGAGTCAGCCCGTTAATGGGGTTTTGAGTGGTTCAGATTCGGTTCGGGTCTTTATTCAGGTTTTGAGGGGTTCAGATCCCGGTCAGCCCGTTATTCAGATTTTGAGCTGTTCGAATTTGGGTTTGGATTACTATTCAGGTTGGTAACATGCAATATTGCTCAAAAATCAAAAGAACGTATTCATGAGTGCATGCATTACCGCACATGCAATTACACTACTTCTGTTATTTAAATTTCTTGTATGCTATATTATTCGTACTAATATACACTCGATTATTAGTTTGGATTCGGGTCGACCTATTATTTGAGTTTTGAGCGGTTCAAATTTGGGTTGACTCGTTATTCGAGTTTCGAGCAGTTTGGATCCGGGTCGAGTTTCGAGCAGCTCAGATTCGGGTCGGGTCTTTATTCGGGTTTCAAGGGGTTCAGATCTCGGTTGGCCCGTTATTCGGGTTTCGAGAGGTTTGGATTCGGGTTTAGGTTACTATTCAGGTTGGTAACATGCGACGTTGCGCAAAAATAAAAAGAGCATATTCATGAGTGCACACATTACATCACATGCGTTTTCACTAACTATGTTATTTAAAATTCTTTTATGCTATATTATTCGTACTAATATACACTCGATTATTAGTATGGAATCGGGTCGGCCTATTATTTGGGTTTTGAGCGGTTTAAATTCGGGTCAGCTCGTTATTCGGGTTTCGAGCAGTTCAGATCTGAGTCGACCCATTATTGGGATTTCGAGCGGTTTGGATTCGGGTCGGCCCGTTGATTAGGTTTCGAGTGGTTCACATTTGGGTTGGGTCTTTATTTAGGTTTTGAGGGGTTTGGATCTCGATCGGCCTGTTATTCAGGTTTTGAGCGGTTCAGATTTAGGTTTAGGTTACTATTCGGGTTGGTAACAAGCGATGTTGTGCAAAAATCAAAAGAGCGTATTCATGAGTGCACGCATTATATCACATGCACTTACACTACTTATGTTATTTAAAATTCATGTATGCTATATTATTCGTACTAATATACACTCAATTATTAGTTTGGATTTGGGTCGGCTTGTAATTCGTACTAATATACTCTTAATTATTAGTTGGATTCGGGTCGGCCTGTTATTCGGGTTTTGAGCAGTTCAAATTTGGGTTAGCTCATTATTCGTATTTCGAGCAGTTCGGTTCCTGGTCGGCTCATTATTGGGGTTTCGAGCGATTTGGATTCGGGTCGGCCCATTGATCGGGTTTCGAGTGGTTCGTATCCGGGTTTTATCTATATTCGAGTTTTGAGGGGTTCAGATCCCGTTCAGCCTGTTATTTGAGTTTTGAGCTGTTCGGATTCGGGTTTAGGTTACTATTGGGTTGGTAACATGCGACATTGCACAAAAATCAAATTTGGGTCGGCCTGTTATTTGGTTTTCGAGCGGTTCGAATTTGGGTCGGCCCGTTATTGGGGTCTTGAGCGGTTCGGATTCGGGTTGGCCTGTTGATCGGGTTTTGAGAGGTTTGGATTCGGGTCGGGTCTTTATTTAGGTTTTGAGGGGTTTGAATCCCGGTCGGTCCATTATTCGGGTTTTGAGCGGTTCAAATTTGGGTTTGGGTTACTATTCGGGTTGGTAACATGCGACGTTGTGCAAAAATCAAAAGAGCGTATTTATGAGTACACGCATTACATCACATGAGTTTACACTACTTCTGTTATTTAAAATTTTTTATGCTATATTATTCGTACTAATATACACTTGATTATTAGTTTTGATTTGGGTCGTTCTGTTATTCGGGTTTTGAGCGGGTTGAATTCGAGTTGGCTCATTATATCAGTTTCGAGCAGTTTGGATCCGGGTCGGCTCGTTATTAGGGTTTTGAGCAGTTCTAATTCGGGTTGGCCCGTTGATCGGGTTTTGAGCGGTTCAGATTTGGGTCGGGTCTTTATTCGGGTTTCAAGGGGTTCATATCCCGGTCAGCCCGTTATTTGGGTTTCGAGCAGTTCGGATTTGGGTTTGGGTTACTATTCAGGTTGGTAACATGCGACGTTGCAAAAAAATCAAAAGAGCGTATTCATGAGTGCACACATTAAATCACTTGCGTTTACACTACTTCTGTTATTTAAAATTCTTGTATGCTGTATTCTTCATACTAATATTCACTCGATTATTAGCTTGGATTCAGGTCGGCCTGTTATTCGGGTTTCAAATAGTTCAAATTTGGGTCGGCTCGTTATTCATGTTTCGAGCAGTTCGGATCTGGGTCGGGCCGTTATTGGGGTTTTGAGCTATTCAAATTTAGGTCTGCCGTTGGTTGAGTTTCGTGCGGTTTGGATTCTGGTATGCTCTTTTTTTTGGGTTTCGAGGGGTTCAGATCCTGGTTGGCCCATTATTCGGGTTTCGAGCGGTTGGGATTCAGGTTTGGGTTACTATTCGGGTTGGTAACGTGCGACTTTGCGCAAAAATCCAAAGAGCATATTCATGAGTGCACACATTACATCAGATGCATTTACACTACTTCTGTTATTTATAATTCTTGTATGCAATATTATTCGAACTAATATACACTTGATTATTAGTTTGGATTTGGGTTGGCCTGTTATTCGGGTTTTGAGCGGTTCAAATTCGGGTCGGCTCGTTCTTTGAGTTTCGAGCAGTTCGGATCCGGGTTGGCCCTTTATTAGGGTTTCAGCAGTTCGGATTTGGGTCGGCCCGTTGATTGGGTTTCGAACGATTCAGATTTGGGTCTGGTCTTTATTCGAGTTTCGAGCTGTTCAGATTCGTGTTTCGGACAATATGAATGGAATGTTATGCCTTTTGGGTTAAAAAATGCCCCTTCTGAATTTCAAAATATTATGAATTCCATTTTTAACCATATAAGTCATATATCTATCGTTTATATTGATGATGTGCTAATATTTTCCAAGGACATTGATTCTCATTTTAAACATTTAAACATTTTCTTCAAAATTGTTAAGCATAATGGTCTTGTTGTAAGTGCTAAAAAGATCAACCTTTTTCAAACTAAAATCAGGTTTCTTGGCCATGATTTATACCAAGGTACTTATAAACCCATTTGCAGAGCCATTGAGTTTTCTGATAAATTTCCTAATATTATTACTGAAAACTCAGTTGCAAAGGTTCTTAGGGAGCCTTAATTATATTGCTGACTTTATTCCTAAAGTTAGGCATATTTGTAAACCCCTGTATGACCGACTTAAGAAGACCCATGTCCCATGGACTAAAGAGCAAACCTCTGCGGTAATCAAGGTTAAACAGATGGTTAAACATTTACCTTGCTTGGTATCCCTAACCCTGATTGTTTTATGATTGTTGAAACTGATACATCTGAATTTCAATATGGAGGAATTGTCAAGCAGAGAAAATCCTCAGAATCATCGGAGCAATTAGTTATACCTCAGGAGTCTGGAATTCTGCTCAAAAGAATTATAGTACGGTTAAAAAGGAAATCATTTCTATAGTTCTTTGCATTACTAAATTTCAAGATAATTTGATCAACAAAGAATTCTTGCTTAGAGTAGATTGCAAATATGCTAAAGATATCTTACAAAAGGATGTTAAAAATTTTGTTTCTAGACAAATATTTGCAAGGTGGCAAGCCTTGTTATCCAGCTTTGATTTCTAGATTGAATATCTCAAGGGAGAAGACAACTCTCTCCCAGATTTTCTAACTAGAGAATTTTTGCAGGGCAAAACATGACGCCAACAAGAGTAAGGTTGTTATCTTCCAGTAGTCCCTCAAAAGGGGAAGAAAAGAAACCTATGGTCAAACCTTTCAACATCTAGCCATCCATGGAGAGCCAAACCAAATTTTCAAAATTAGCCTGTTTACCTCCCATAAACCCAGGACTAACTCTAACCCCTTTTCCGGGGCTACCAAGTCCCGCAGCCTCATCATCCCGACCAATGGCAGCCTCCAAACCACTTGTTTTGAAAAAACCTTTTGTAAAAGAATCTGAACCATGTTTCTATTCCCCTTCTGGAGAACCCTGATTCTCCTTGGTACAAACCAAAGATAGTTATACCATGAACGCTCTAGAAAGCTTTGCGGAGGCAGTCAATCCATGAAGGACTAGAGCCCCTAATGAAAAGGAAAATTTTGACTTTATTACCTTACAGGTATCTCCCATCTTTGCACTAGAAAAGGAATATGAGAACTATGAAGTAATGTATCTGCTCAGACCTCTGTTCACAAACAGGAATTATGTGGACACTGATAATCCATTCAAAACATGAAAATATTTCAAATTTATTCTGGTGGATACAGGATCCATTGAAATTGAACATAAGCTCAAAGATGAAGGGAATCCCAATAGTATATCTTTTTCAAAATTTACCATTAAAAAAATCTTGTCTCATTTCGACTGGTTGGTCGATCATTTACATACTCCTATTAATCTCTCGAGGGAACATAAGCCTCAAACCTTTAATTGGTATGACTACAAAAATTCCTAGTTTAACTTTATTTACCTAAGGCCATGCTCTCACAATTGTTTTGTAAAGTATGGACCAGAGTTAGCAAGGACCACTATCCCCAGATGGTTTTATGAATGGTGGAACTACTTCAGTGGTAACCCACAGGTTATGCCAAAAACATTTCATGAAAAATACATTCCGTTTCAAATGGAACAAGATATTTCTTCACTTCCAGAACATATAAAATTATGCAAATATTTCATTGCTAAAAGAATTTCTTATATAATCAGTTGGACATTTTCAGTTCATAAATTTGATAGGATCAAATACTTGTCAAAAGAAGTATTTGTCAAATGATGGACTCTAGCTCCAAAGGAGATCAATCCGCAATCACCACGAAAATTCTCCCAGAAGGATTCTGCGAAAAAATCAACTCCTAAAGGTGACTAAAAAGAAGATTGCAAAAGGCCTTGTCAGAAATATATGATGATCCCAATGAAGAGGCAATCATGAAATTTCTAGATGAAGCCTTCTCACAAAGTGACGATAATGGAGATATGCTAAAACTAAAAGGATTGGCACAATCTTATCATGACCCCTTATATGATTAATCCTGATTGAGGTTATTAAAAAATGGAATAATCAGTCTCCTAGATAGAGGTTTATAGAACCAGAATTATCAAACGAAAAAATAGAGGTTCAAAGAACAAAAATTATTTTTATTAATCATTTGGGTAGTCCTAATAGACCCGTCTCTATCACAACCACTAAAGGTTGTCTCCAGGATGTCTCAAAAGAAACAAAGATAATGCTCCATTATTAGGAGTGGACCCTGCTGTCATGATAAGAAGATAAGATCATATCCCCTCTACCAATCAGGAGGAAGAACGTAGATTCCACCTTATCTCGTCCTTATCTCTTAAGGTCTATATAAAGACCCCTTGTAAAACTTAAGAGGCATCAGAAAAAATTGTATGCAACTTTCTTTTAGTCTCTCTCTATTTCTCTCTCAATCATTTGTAATGAGCTTCCGTTCTACAATATAATTCAGTCACTATTGTGAGTATCTATTTTCTTTTTGCACATTTTCTGCACTTACGATCTAAAAAATAGTATAGTGTAGATTCACAAGTTTTAATATTTAAATTTTTAAATAATAATTTTGAAAAGTTACCTATTTGATAAATAGTATCAATAGGCTGTTTTGGAATAGACCAGTTTTGTAAATCATTTTCTATCTTAGAGATAGACAAGTTCAAACTATTAGCAGTATGCTGATTATGATTCATTTTGAGAAAGTGTTTCTTGAGCTAAATATGGAATCTAAATAAGTTCAAAATAAAAAATCTAAGTTAAAGGTTTTAACAATAGTTTATACTAAAGTAGCTTTCCAGAGTTAGCCAAAGACTTCAGTAAATCTTCTGATCTTTTGGATAAGATCAGTGAACAACTTTCTAAGCTCAATGTTTCCAAAGAAAAGTCTGTCAGTGCTTTACAAACCTTTGCCCATCATAGGTATCCTCATAAGCATAAATATTATCCCAGACCCTCCTTCCCTGACGTACAGTTTGAGAAAGACATATTGCACCCTGCCTCTTCAACAGATGGAACAGGAATCAATGAATGGAACATTGATGGTATGGCAGAAGGCCAGATATATAACAAGCTTCAAGAAATAGGCATTTCCATTACTGCTTACAAGATGCGTGGAGCCTCTGATAAATAGGTGGCTAATAGAGTCATTGTTGGATTTACCGGTACTCTTAAGCATTGGTAGGATAATTATCTCACTGATCAAGATAAATTCAATATTGTCAATGCCAATGTTAGTAAATTGGTGACCAAGACTAAAAATTGAACGTCTACAACTAGAGAAGTTGATACTGAAGATGCTACAAACACTTTGATTTACAGCATCGCAAAACATTTGTTGGAGAACCTAGACTTTTCCAAGATAGGAGTCTTGAAATCCTCAATAACCTTCACTGCAAAAAATTAACTGGTTTTAGATGGTACAAAGATATGTTTCTAAATAAAGTCATGATAAGAGAAGACTGCAATAATGATTTTTGGAAAGAAAGATTTATTAGTGGTCTCCCAACTCATTTTGCAGCAAAGGTTAGATCAAATATAGGTGTGAAGGAAAAATCCCTTATGCTATTCTGTCATATGGTGATTTGGTCAGCATTGTCAACATTGTAGCCATGGAGCTATGCACAGATCTCAAGTTGAAGGAACAACTTAAGAATGATCAAAAAATGACCTCCCTTGAACTAGGAAGTTTTTACCAAGACTTTGGTTTTCCCTCTCTCAAACCTCCCTCAACAAGAAAACCTGGTAAAAAGGAAAGATCTGGTAAATATCTTAAGAAAAGAAGAAAATCTTCTAAGAAAAAGGATAAACCATAATAAAGATTTAAACGAAAATCTTTTGAGAAATCATCCTCTCCAGAAGAGACATGTTGGACATGTCATAAAAAGGGATATCACTCTAGAGATTACCCCAGAAACAAGAAAAAGAAGAAGAAAATCAATCTTCTTAAGGTTGATGAAGAGACAAAAGAAAAATTCTTCTCTATAATAGAAGAAGAGGAATCTGAATCAGAGTCAGAATACAACGACAGTGATGAAGAATACCTCAATGTTACTCAGAATTTTGAAGAAGAGGAAACTACAAATTGAGACTACATTATGAGAAATGAACTCGGGACCTCTCACATCCCAAGAGAGAATCATATCGGTCATACAGTGGTTTAAGATGTGCCTAACGTTAGGGATAAAGTCATCAATATAATTAAGGCTCCCTAAAAACCTTTGCAACTGAGTTTTATCAGTAATAATACCAGGAAATTTATCAGAAAACTCAATGGCTCTGCAAATGGGTTTATAAGTACCTTGGTATAAATCATGGCCAAGAAACCTGATTTTAGTTTGAAAAAGCTTGATCTTTTTAGCACTTACCACAAGACCATTATGCTTAATAATTTTGAAGAAAATATTTAAATATTTAAAATGAGAATGAATATCCTCGAAAAATATTAGCACATCATCTATATAAATGATGGACATATGACTTATATGGTTAAAAATGGAATTCATAACATTTTGAAATTCAGAAGGGGCATTTTTTAGCCCAAAAGGAATAACATTCAATTCATATTGTCTGAACGGGACATTGAAAGAAGTTTTATACTTATCCCTTTCAGAAATCTGAATCTGCCAAAAACCCAATTTCATATCAAACTTTCTATAAATATTGGCTTTAAAAGTTCTTTTCAAAAGATCCCTTTTATTAGGAATCGAATATCTAATCCATTTTAATGCAGTGTTCAATGGTTTATAATTAATAACGAGTCTAGGAGAACCTCTTTCTTTCTCCGGTGCATTATTAACATAAAAGGTTGAACAATTCCATGGAGATTTAGAAGGTCTAATAATTTTATTAGCCAGAAGAGTATTAATTTCCTTTTTGCAAATTTCCATTAATTCATGGTTCATTTGAATGGGCCTAGTTTTTATGGAAATGACCTTTTCATTGAATCCATCAATATATGGTAAATCTACAGTATGGGCTTTTCTGGCCCAAAAAGCATTAGGAAAATCAGAGCATATTTCTTGTTCAAAATTCTTTTGGAGATTGATAATTTTAGTTACCATTCCTGGGGTTTTTAAAATTTGCTCAATTTTTTGGATTTTGATATCATCCTTAAGAAAATAGATCTGCTGAGAAATAAGATTTATTTTAAAAGCAGTCTTTTGATGTAAGAAAGCACTTTCTTCAGGAGAAAGAACTTTTATGAACGGAAAGGAAATATCTTTTCCTAGAATGGTAGTTTTTATAGCATCAAAATCAGTTTTATGAGATTTTATTTGGGTAATAAAAGGTATACCCAAAATGGTTTCTTCATTAATTTTTTTAGTTATAACAAAATCATTTGATAAATAGATACCATCTCTACAAATATGTGCATTTGATAAAATATAATTTATCACTATATGTTCACCTGTAGCGCTGTATAATTTTGTTGTACCCTTTTGAAGATACTTGGTAGGAATTAAGCCTTCTATAATGCAGTTCCGATCTGCTCCACTGTCTAATAAAGCAAGCTTGTTAAGAACTAAATCATTAACAACAAACTTAATAAGAATATGAGAGCTTTGAGGCCTAATTCTAGTAATCACATCTATACCTGGATTAGGCTCTTGGTCTGAATCGAGCTCTTGTTCTGGGATAAAATTTGTAATAGATGAAGTTCCTTTAGTAGGGTTGTTGATATCTCTAAAAAGCTTTTCCATCAAAGAGTCAGTTTCTATTTTAAGAAGTCTGCTCTTAACCTCCTTTAAATCCTCTTTAAGCTCTCTGACTTCTCTTTTGAGGTCATCCAGAGACGGAGCCTTTTTGTCAACAAATCTTTTCATGATATCTTTCATGCTAAAAGGAGTGACTTGAGGCTTTTCATGCTGTTGATGAGTGACTAATTTTTGAAGCTCAAGTAAATACCTTTTCTTGGCTTCATCATCCTTAATATGTTCGATAGTTGCGAACAATGTTTTTGCAATATTTTCAGAAAGTACTCGTATGGATTTTGAATCACAAAGGCAGAATGGACCTTCACAGTCACAATTTGTAGTTTCCTCTTCTTCAGAATTCTGAGCGATATTGAGGTATTCTTCATCACTATCGTTGTATTCTGACTCTGATTCAGATTCGTCTTCTTCTATTATAGAGAAGATCTTTTCTTTTGTCTCTTCATCAACCTCAAGAAGATTGATTTTCTTCTTCATTTTTGTATTTCTAGGGCAATCTCTAGAGTGATATCCCTTTTATGACATGTACAGCATGTCTCTTCTGGAGAGGATGATTTGTTAAAAGATTTTCTTTTAAATCTTTTTTCTGGTTTATCCTTTGTCTTAGAAGATTTTCTTCTTTTCTTAACATATTTACCAGATCTTTCCTTTTTACCAGGTTTTCTTGCTAAGGGAGATTTGAGAGAGGGAAAACCAAAGTCTTACCAAAAATTTGATTTCATATCAAACTTGCTATAAATATTGGCTTTAAACGTTCTTTTCAAAAGATCCCTTTTATTAGGAATACTTCCTAGTTCAAGGGAGATCATTTTTTGATCATTCTTAAGTTGTTCCTTCAACTTGAGATTTGTGCATAGCTATATGGCTACAATGTTGACAATGTTGACCAAATCACCATATGACAGAATGGCGTAAGGAATTTTTCCTTCACACCTATCTTTGATCTTTGATCTGACCTTTTATGCAAAATGAGTTGGCAGACCACTAATAAACCTTTCTTTCCAAAAATTATTATTACAGTCTTCTCTTATCATGACTTTATTTAAGAATATATCTTTGTACCATCTAAAGTTAGTTAATATTTTGCAGTGAATGTTATTGAGGATTTCAAGACTCCTATCTTGGAAAAGTCTAGCTCCTACAAAATGTTTTGCGATGCTATAAATCAAAGTGTTTGTAGCATCTTCAGTATCAATTTCTGTAGTTGTAGACATTCCATTTTCAGTCTTGGTCACCAATTTACTAACATTGGCATTGACAATATTGAATTTATCTTGATTAGTGAGATAATTATCCTACCAATACTTAGAGTACCGGTAAATCCAGCAATGACTCTGTTAGCCGCCTATTTATCAGAGGCTCCACACATCTTGTAAGAAGTAATAGAAATGCCTATTTATTGAAGCTTGTTATATATCTGGCCTTCTGCCATACCATCAATGTTCCATTCGTTGATTCCTGTTCCATCTGTTGAGGAGGCAGGGTGGAATATATCTTCCTCAAACTGTACATTAAGGAAGGAGGGTCTGGGATAATAATTATGTTTATGAGGATACCTATGTTGGGTAGAGGTTTTTAAATCACTGATAGACTGTCCTTTGGAAACATTGAGCTTGGAAAGTTGTTCACTTATCTTATCTAAAAGATCAGAGGATTTACTGAAGTCTTTGGTTAACTCTAGGAAAGCTTCTTTGGAGAACTCAGGGATTCTAATAATAGGGTTGGTATCTATGTGAGTACCTAGTTTATAAGAACTGAGTTTTTCTCCAAATTGACTAGCTTGTCTAATATTTTTTCAAGTCTCTTCAATTTGTTTGGAGACAACATGAAGAACCTAGTTGGTGTAGTTTTTTTGCTCAAGTATTTTGTTAACATCTTGAGTTGTGATGAGAGCTCCTTCCTTGTCAAGAGGCCTTTTGAAGGGACATGCTTTCAAGATTTCGTTCCTGTAAGGAATGTTTAATCCTTCAAGAGGAGGAGTGACGCTATCAACTACTTGCTCTTTAGTATATAATCTTTGAACAAGTCCTTGCAGAGTAGATTTAGTGTGATCAAGTTGACCTGAACATTCAAACCATTTGAAGAATTTGATCTTCATTTTGAATCTCTTCATATCCTTAAACCATTTATTTCTGAATGCTTTCCTTTGATCCAGAGAATAAGTGGCTTTGTACCATTCAATATTGGTTTTATGTTAGGGAGATTTCCATCATTTGTTGATGAGCATTTTGTTCGGAATAAATTCATCTTCATCCGAGGTGAGGACATCGATGGAATTGGCCTTTTTATGACCAAGATTCATTTCACTAGGGGCAGGGCTTCCTGTGATGGTTTCACCATAGTAGACCTTAGGGATATTCCTAGAGAAGTCAACACCCTGAACCTTTCCAGGTTAGTTAATGGTAACTTCTGAGTCATCGTCATTTCCCTCCTAGGGGCTAAAAGAAGAAGGTCTGGTCGAATACATTCTTCTACTTGAAGAAGCTTGGCTGAAAGAGTATAATCTTAAAAATTTAAGATTAATAGATCCATCTGGAAATTGGTTAACCTGATCAATCTTAGATCTGTCAGGTTGAATAGGTTGAGGATTAGTGATAGAGTCAAATTTCCACTCTTCATCTGTGAGGATATCGTTCCAATTACGTAACCTAGGAACGAAGGTAGTAATGTGCTCTTGGTTTGCTTCTATGAGCATAGTAGCACCATTTTTGCTTTTAAAAATAGCCTTTGACGCTATTGTAGAAGTCATTAGCTTATAATATACCCGATATATTATATCTATCTCCCTGGTATCTATTTTGCTATTCATATTCTTAGTCTTGACATTAAGAGTCAAGGTGTTAAGAATATTGGGATCATTAATATCAACAGTAAAATTGGGATAACAGTTAAAGTATACCGGACCATTAGCAAGGTTACTTTCTAATACTCCTAGCAGGGAGTCATCAAAATTTAACATTCTAGCATCCCTAAGAAGTAAACATAAAGGGATATTTAAACCTTTATGAAAAAGAGGTTTAACAGCTACTTGGATTAAACCGATATGTAAAAATTTGAAATCTTTTTTATATTTAGAAATATCAGCAGAAATTAATAATTTGTTATTTTCAAGAGAATTATTAATAGCAAGCGTAGATTCATAAGTTTTAATATTTAATTTTTTAAATAATAATTTTGAAAAGTTACATATATAATAAATAGTATCAATAGGCTGTTTTGGAATAGACCAGTTTTGTAAATCATTTTTTATCTTAGAGATAGACAAGTTCAAACTATTAGCAGTATGTTGATTATAATTCATTTTGAGAAAGTGTATCTTGAGCTAAAGATGGAATCTAAATAAGTTCAAAATAAAAAATCTAAGTTAGAGGTTTTAAATATAGTTTATACTAAAGAGTTTCTCTGAACAATAAAAGAATTAATAGACAAATTCTTAGGATATTACACACAGATTTGGATATTACAAGAATGATTAAGACTGTGCTAGGCCTATCTACAGTCTAAATGCCTGTCTATCGACTTAAAGACTATCCTCGACTAGCCAACTCACACTTAAGAGCATTCTTCACCTTGTCAACATCACCCAAGAATAACGACTATATATTCATAATATTGTTCTATAAAACGTTCTTTAATAAAAATATCATTAAAACTATAACTTATAGTTCTAAATATAAACTTACATAGTTTCTTCCTTAGCTCCGACACAAAGGATTTAGCTACTCATGCTAAATAAATAATAACAACATGGATCTGATACCATTTTATAGATCGTAAGTGTAGAAAATGTGCAAAAATATAAGAGATACTCACAATAGAGACTGAATTATATTGTAGAACGGAAGCTCATTACTAATGCTTGAGAGAGAAATAGAGAGAGACTTAAAGAAAGTTGCATACAATATTTTCTGATGTCTCTTAAGTTTTACAAGGGGTCTTTATATAGACCTTAAGGGATAAGGACGAGATAAGGTGGAATCTATGTTCTTCCTCCTGATTGGTAGAGGGGATATGATCTTATCTTCTTATCTTGACAGCAGGGTCCACTTCTAATAATGGAGCATTATCTTTGTTTCTTTTGAGACAACCTTTAGTGGTTGTGATAGAGATGGGTCTATTAGGACTACCCAAATGATTAATCAAAATAATTATGGTTGTTTGAACCTCTATTTTTCCCTTTGATAATTTTGATTCTATGAACCTCTATCTAGGTGACTGATTATTCCAGTTTTTAATAACCTCAATCAGGATTAATCATAGAAGGGGTCATGATAAGATTGTGCCAATCCTTTTAGTTTTAGCATATCTCCATTATCGTCACTTTGTGAGGAGGCTTCATCTAGCAATTTCATGATTGCCTCTTCATTGGGATCATTATATATTTCTGACAAGGCCTTTTGCAATCTTCTTTTTATGTCTCCATTAGGAGTTGATTTTTTTTCAAAATCCTTCTGGGAGGATTTTTGTGGTGACTGCGGATTGATCTCCTTTGGAGTTGGAGTCCATCCTTTGACAAATACTTCTTTTGACAAGTATTTGATCCTGTCAAATTCATGAACTGAAGATGTCCAACTGATTATATAAGAAATTATTTTAGTAATGAAATATTTGCATAATTTTATATGTTCTGTAAGTGAAGAAATATCTTGTTTCATTTGAAAAGGAATGTATTTTCACGAAATGCTTTTGGCATAACCGGTGGGTTACCACCAAAGTAGTTCCACCATTCGTAAAACCATCTAGAGATAGTGGTCCTTGCAAACTCTGGTCCATACTTTACAAACCAAGTGTGAGAGGATGGCCTTAGGTAAATAAAGTTAAACCAGGCATTTCTGTAGTCATACCAATT
>JBCEWC010014958.1:0-14036 GCA_038996855.1 Solanum aculeatissimum
TCTAATTACATGAAATAGAAAATTTCAAAATAATTCAAGGGTATAATTGGAAAGAAGTTTTTTGTAGATTTTTAAACTAACCACAAAATTAGATGAGAAGCAATGAACCAAACACTTGATAAAAAACAATCCCTGCATTATTAATCTCTGCATTACTAATCTCTGCATTACTAATCCCTGCATTAATAATCCCTGCGTTATTCATTTTTGTACCAAACGACCCCTTAATATTATAAATATTCTTGAGCATGTACATATATTGTAATATGACATTTTAAGTGTATATTCTTACAATTTATAGTGACCTATCTTGAACTCAAAATAGCCTATAAATAAGCAATCGTCGAGATTGAGTAAGCTATTTTAATTTAGTAACAATTCAAATGGATGAATAATAATAAAGAGTCATTCAAATAGAAATTTGAGATTAAAAATTCATTATTTTCAATTTGAATTTAAAGTCTTAATTTTTATTATTTTGCCAAGTTTTAGTGTGTGTTTTTTCCCATAACTCACAAAAAGGAGTACCTCATTATCATCTTTTGAAGATCTCTGATTCTTGAACATGTATAAATGAATTTTTCAACTGTAACATGTCCCAAAGTACTATAATTATTACAATATTATTGAGGTTATTCAGTCGAAAAATAACAATTTATTAATTTACATGACTTGTAAAATGAACCTCTACACTTTGAAATGTAGCAAAAACCTAATATAACTTGAAGATCTTAGCATCCATTCTGCCACCATCAGACATGCTTTATGGTTAAATTATAATCTAATACTTCCTTCGTTTATTTTATGTGTCATTATTTAATTCGATATGATATTAAATTTTTTTTTATTAAAATTAATGATCTAAAATATTTTTTTAGATATTTGTGTGGTTGTAAATCATTTCATTAACGAGTCATTTGATAGGATATATTGAAAGTAGTTCATATATTATGTATGGTATTATTTATATTATGTTTGTTAGGAATTTTGAGTCTTTGTATAATTACTACATTAGGTATACACCTTGGTGTTATCAAGTGTATAACTATACCTTTCATTTGGTGATATTAGTAATACGTAACTTTATTACCATGAGATTAATATATGTAACGACAAAATTATCCCTCAAATTCTTTTAACTTTTTTTTTAGATTCTATATTTTATATTTATAGTTTTATGCTAGTAAAATTATTTAAATAAAATAGGTGATAAATTTTATTATTGAAAGAGAGTTGTTTGTTACTAAATAATTAATATATTGTAAATTAGATAAATAATTAATTTATTGCTATTTTACTGGAGTAACATATTCAAATTGATCAACATAAAGGAGGATATTAGATCATTAAAAAGAATCTCTTTTTTTTATTTGTAATAATATTTAATCAAACTTGGCAATAACATTATATGCTCTTGTGTAATACCTACTTAGTTAAAAAATAAATGATAGAAAACCATTGATTATTATTTTTCCGGTAAAAATACGATGATGATAGATTGTAAATGTTAAATATATAGTATTATCATGATATTTATTTTATTAATTAAGTTTATTTGATAAATTTTTTAATGAATTTATTAAATTTTATTTATTTATTGGTTCATATTTATAGAATATAAAAAATATTTTATCATATTAATTTTTTTTATAATTAATATAGTTGAGTAATTTTGTTGATACTAATTGAGTGATCTTTTTGATATAAAATAAAATTCAATGATTTTGCTAACAAATCCTCAAAGTTGAGTGATAATTTAGGATATTAATTTTATATTAAAACTATAACTTGCCATTTGTATATGTAAACATAAATGGTTTATTTAATTTTACTGTTATTTACTGAGTTTTTCGGGTTTAAAAGTAGATTGTCTATTTTAATCAAAGTGAAAATAGATATTTTGTGAGTAATCAATTTATTAAAATGAAAATAATTTAAAATCTCAAACAATTCAAGTGATAATGTAATAAGTATGACGATAACATTATTCTTTTCCTAGCTAATTAGAAGACCACAAAAGGATAATATTGTTCGGCATAGAAAATCTTATAATAATTCAAGGATATTATTGGAAAAAAGTTTTTTGAGTTTTAAATCAAACACAAGATTGATGGAAAACAATGAATCAAACATAAAATAATTCATGCGTTATTAATTACTGTATTAATAATTCTTGTTTTGCTAATACCAACGTTGTTAAAACTTGCATTATTAATCTCTATATCAAACGACTCCTAAAATTTAAAAAAAAAATTAAAAAAAAATTATTTTTAATTATAATAAAATGACATTTATATTTGGAATATTAAAAAAACAAGTCACACAAAATGAGACATAACGCAAAGGAGAGAATCTTATAAAACAAAGGTTAATGATTTGTAAGGTCATTAAACTTAGTCATAGGGAGTATGCACTTTATAATTTACATACCTAATAAAAAATTGAGTAATCCAATCTTGCATCATAAATCGTTATTTATAAATCATCCACGAATCATTTATTCGATAATCTAATAATTATAAGCATTGTATGTGCTTTGCACGTGATCAAAACAGTATACTTTGTTTGATAATAGATATTACAGAGAAAAATAATTTGATAAATTATTTATTTTAAAAAACGTCCTATATATAAAAAGATTTTATCACTAATTAAAACTCATGGTAAATTAAAATTTTTCTTAGGGACGGTAGGGTATTTTCTTGATTCAAATAAAAAAGAAGTAGAAATCTATTAACAAAGAAAATTTAAGAATTTTTTCGTGGCCAGAAGTTCTTATTTTATTACTTCTTTTAATATATTTTAAAAATTAATATTATAAATATAATTAAATAATAAATTAAGAAAATAGTGAAAAAATAATTTTATCTAAAGAATAAACTTTTAATGAAAGACAAAAAATTCAATATTTCATTTTCACACTTTAATATAATATAGATATAGATATATATAGTAATCTATTAAAGACTTCTAATGCATCTATTAATCAACAATTAAAGCGGATAATGAAATTTTTTAACATAAATAATATCTTTATTTGTTTAGGGAATGAATAATTGTAACAATCGTCAAAAAATTATTGCAATAATCAATGTTAAAAGTATAAAAATGAGTAGGAGAGCACATAATGTGAAGGTCAATTAACAAAATTAAAAAATCATAGAAAGAAAAGCTTTACTACCTCAAGAATATCAAAATTTTGACTTATTTATACGTATAAAAATTACACAGGAAAGCACAGAATCTAAAAATAGGTAAATTGATAAAATGTAACAAAAAGCAATTCAATTTAAAATTTTCCTTTTTAGTCTTATTAAAATAATTTTCAATTACATAAATATCTAAAAAATATTATTTTAAATCACAAAATTTTCTTTCTTTTTCAAAAATCATCACCACAAATATGATTTTTTTTGTCCAAAAAAAGTAAAATAAATCTAACGCGATATTTAGAGAAGAATGAAAAGCAAATTGCAAGATAAATGGAAGAAAATGATAAATAAAAAAGGAAAATAACAATTTAAAAGTAATACAAAAACACAAAATGAACATTTCCTTTGGTTGAAAGTAATCGTCAAAGATTTGCAGCTATGTTTCATGAAATTCTCTACTATTTTGATGCATAAAGCTGAGCGTGAAAAAGATTTGGAAGCTGTGACTGATAGAATCAACTTTCACTAAAAAGTAGTTGAAGAGCATGTAATCATCAATCTATTAAGGGGGCAAAGAACAACTATAATCCAACAAATATTTGACTCACTGAATCAGAATATCAGTTTTCAACTTTCGTCTATAGATCTGGTAAGTATACTAATATCGCAAGTTACAGATCTAAAAGAAGGAACTTTGCAAGGAGATGACAGATGAAGAAAGGGAGAAGTCAGTGGAAGTCATGGGTATGGGAGGAGTAGGAAAGATCTAGATCTATTTTTGTAATTAATCAAATCTTTCCACCCCACCCACAACCAACAACTTCCCAATACTCTCATCCCTTTCTACGCCATCCAAAGAGAGAAGTTGAGATCTGTGTAATACTGCGGTTGTGGTATGCCTAAATATATATAGCTAAAAAAAAGGATGAACAAGGCACACAATTCAAACCCTAATCTGTCACAATTACCATTTTATCCACCCACAAATTCCATTAGTGTAAAGTGTCACATATGCCCTTTTCCTTTGAATTTAGGCACAATATATAAATTATCTCTTTAACTTGATTTCAAATTACAAGTTAAAACTTCAATTTTTAAAATATACAAATATATACTTTAATTTGTTCATTTTTAATCATTTAAACACAAACATCCTAGTTGATAAAACGCGTGTACTACACATTTTTTTAGCCCCAAAATGATTTTTAAAAAAAAGACTAAAATGACTATTTTACCTTTAATAATTATCCTTATATATATATATATATATATATCATTATTTTTCAAACCAAAATACCTTTTTTTCTTTTTTCTAATACTAATCTTCAAGATTTTTTTTTAGTTTTTGACATGAAAATATTTCATAATTTAAAATATTTTTTTAAAATAAATATTTAAATTCTTTTTGGAAAGGTGGGGGTAAGGGGGTTAGGGTGGAGTAAAAAGTTAAATTTTCAAAATTTGAAATTTTTGAAAAAAATAAATTTTTAATTTTTTTTTTTGCATGAGGTGGCATGGGAGTTGGGGTTGGCGGCATGAGGTGGAGTAAAAAATAAGATTTTTAAAATTAATTTTTTTTGTAAAAATAAAAATTTATTTTTTTTGTATGAGGGTGGGGCAGGCGCGGAGGGTAGGGGACTGGGGGATGGGGGGGCCTGGGGTGGAGTAAGAAATTAAAATTTACAAAATTTGAATTTTTTGTGAATTGAATTTTTAATTTTTTTTGTATGGGAGTGTGCGTGGGGGTGGGAATAGAGTAAAAAATTAAATTTTTCAAAATTTGAATTTTTTGTAAAATTGATTTTTTTTGTATGGGGTGGGGCGGGGCAAGAGGATTGGGGGTATGAGGGCCCGAGGTGAAGTAAAAAATTAAAATTTACAAAAAGTAGAATTTTTTTGTAAAATAAAATTTATTTTGGCCATTCATAAATGTTTCTTTTACTTTTTAAATTTTTTTTATAAATAGGTGGAATAAGTTTAATGATGTGGCATCGCAAGATTGGGCATAATTTACATGTCATCGCGTGTGTGTTCACGCATTTTGGCTGCTGGATGGTTGTGCTTAATTGATTAAAAACGGGTAAGTTGAGTTTCTGCTTGTGCATTTTGAAAGTTAGAGTTTCAACTTGTGATTTGAGGTCAAGTTAAAGGGCCAATTTATGTATTGTGTCTTAAATTTATATAGGGTATACTTAATCCTTCTAACACTTTTCTATATATTTTTTTAATTTCTTTGATTCAACAACTAATGTGAATTTATTATTACTAAGGAAGTGTGGCCCATGTCAACACTATGAAATGTTTAAATTGTGGGATACTATTTGAAATAACATTAATAACTGTATCGTACTGATAAAATACAAAAACATATATTTTATATATCAAATATTAAAGAACAATCAACAAGTCATAATTTTTATAGGCATTGTATATCAATAATTTTTTTTTTCCCATCAGATAGTCTTCATTTATAGCCTTCTTCTTTGCGATTTTTTACCCAAAAAAAGCTATATAATTGCACAAGTAATATATCATCCGTAAAAATCTTTATATAGAAGACACAAAAAATGAAAATAAGAAAATAAAGGTACAAAAAATATAGAGTAGCGTAACTAAACAATACGTCAAAATAATTTAGAAACAAAATAGATTTGGAGTACCAATATTATTCTATTTCAGTAAATATGTGTAATGTATGAAAGATGGAATATTATGAGCAAAAACACTTAAATAGAAGGAACAAATACATGAACAAGGACAAAGTGTCTCAAGGATAATTAGCACCAAGCATATTTGAGTCATTTAGACAGCACTAAATGAAATATTTAAAGGGATTGATACAACTAATCCAATAGCATGAGTTGTATTTTGTGTATAATCAAGCACATGTATAGCTGATAGTGTTTTTCTAGAAGTGAATACCATGCCCTATGAGTACCAACTTGTGGGCACAATCTATTGTATTTAATGGTTGTGTTGAATCACTCATTGTCTTTCATATAAGCGATGTAGTTTATGTTAAGTAATTGTTTTGATGCCTAATAAACTAATTCGAGGACCAGATCAACGATTAGGTTGTAGCGCAAAGGCTATGTGTGGAATACAACTGTAAAGACTGTCTTAGTCAGTAAAATATCACCCTTATTGTACTAAAGGACCAATGGTTCCTTTAATGTCATCCCTAGCAGTATAAAAGGAGCATGTCCAAGGAACAAACACAACTTTTGGAATATACACAAAGTGAATATTCATCTTGTTCTAAAAGTTCTCTGGCTTTTATTGAGAAACTTAACATCAACATTCAAGGAACCTGATAGAAGAAGTTTATAGTTTTCTTTTATGTATGGTGTTGTGTTGCGTTGTAACAATATAAGACCATTTTCTAATCTATAAAGGAAAGTTGATCATTGTTTTATGTTTTGGTTGATGGGTGTAGATCTTTTGGCATTTTGAGACCTTGAGGTGGTTTGGGTAGTAGTCTAACTTTATCTAGGAGGTGAGAGTGTAGACTAGTGTTTGGTTTTGTTGCTCATGTCTTGTAACTGGGTTGCAAGTGGGAATGGTGAGAGAGTGAGGCAAATAAATCGTGTGAGTTGTATTTGACTACTTTGCTCACACATTTAGTGGATTTTGGGTGTTGTAAATCCTGTTGGATAGGTTGTGGTTGTTCCTTTCTTGAGCAAGGAGTTTTTTTACGTTAAATCCTTGTGTTCTGTTCCCTACTATTATTTTTTATTTTCGTGTTTTTACTGCTTCAAGGGATCTGATATGTACCGTTGTGGACTCTTATTTTCTCAACAATTGATATTAGAGTGGGATCTCTTAATGGTTCACACCTAGAGATAATATGAAGATATAACTACTCCACTCAATCTAGAAGAAGGAAAATCATTCACCAGACCTCCAAGATTCAATGGTCAATTTTTATGGATGGTGGAATAATCGAATGCACGACTTCCTTATGGCTGAGGATAATGAGTTGTGGGACATTGTTCTTGATGGACCATATATTCCTATTGTAGAAGTCGAGGAAGGTGAGAAAACCAAGTTAGTTCCCAAAACAAGACAACAATACTCTGAAGCATACCAAAAGAAGATCGAAAAGAACTACAAAACTAAATAGTTGATTGTGTGTGGTATTGGAGTTGAAGAATACAACAGGATATCTATCTGTGAATCTGCAAAGGAGATATGAGATTACTTAAAAAATGCTCACGAAGGCACCGAGCAAGTGATGGAATCTAAAGTTGATATGCTCACCTCTTAGTATGAGGATTTCATAATGATGGAGGGTGAATCTATACATGATATGCATGCTAGATTCGCGGTTATAACCAATGAGCTAAAGTGTTTGGGCAAACCAATCAACCAAAACAAGCAAGTAAGGAAGATTCTCAGGGTACTTTCTAAATCCTGGGAAAACAAGGTTGATGTCATTACGGAAGTAAAGGACCTGAAAACATTTATAATGGATGTCCTCATTGGTAACCTTTAAACACATGAGCTGAACAAGTAACATGAAACTATCAAGAGAGAGGGTAAGAAGGACAAATCTTTATCTCTAAAATCAACTCATAGTGATAATGAGATTGATGGTGTAGATATGGAGTATCTTACCAAAAGGTTCAAGAAGATCATAAGAATGAACAATGGGTTCACGACGAAAGGGAATACTGAAAGATTTTAGAGCAATGTGGAGCTGTGTCATGGGTGTGAAAAGTCAGGGTATTACGTCAGAGAATGTCCTCATAGAAAGAATAACTATAAAGATAGTTCCAAGCTTGAAAAATATAAGAGGAAGGACCAGGTCCTCAAAAAATTCTGAAGGAAGGGTGCAACTGATAGGATAGTGATGAAGGCTATGAGAGTTTGGGGAAACTCTTCTAGCGACTCAGAGGAGGTTAAACAACCTGAAGACTCCTCTATGTTAGCTGTGAAAGACGATGATGAGATCTTTGACAACCTATTTGTATTCATGGCGCAATCTGATGATGAAGAAGAGGAAGAGGTAATATTGCTTGATCTAAACGAGAATCTAGATCTTTATTCTACCAAGAAATTGAAAAAGCTTGATTGTGTTCTCATTGATTCATCTGTGAGCTAACTGCTGAGAAAGATTTGTTGAACAATAATGTTGATGTCTCTCAAGATGAAAAAACTATTTTAACCAATCAAATATTTGACTTGGAGGTGAAAGTTTTGGCTTTAGAAGCTGAAAAAAGGATCTTTTGAACCTGATGGAGAGCGAGTCTAGATCCGATGTTAAATTAAAGGGTAACATCAGTGAAAATGAACTTGTCCCTAAAGGAGAAACTAAAAGATTTTGAGTTGAAGTTAATGTTTGCCTTAGAAAGGAATATTGTGTTAGAGAATGACCTGGTCAAGGTCAATGATGACCTAAACGATTCCTTGAAATGGACCACTTCATCCAAACTCTTGGGGGAGATGACAATTTTCTATGCTTACACTGTGATAGAAATGGTCACTTAAAAACCAATTGTAAAGTCCTTAAAAGAACACTAAGAAAACAACACTCAGAGTACTCTGAGAGTAAGAAAGTATATGTAGGACCAGGTCCCAAATCAAAATAGAGTAATAGACAATTGTCTGCTTGGACCAAGAAAAATATGATAGTGCCTTTGTCTCCTTATTGGGAATACAAACTGAAGTGGGTTCCCAAAACTAAAAAATAAGTTTTGTGAAGGAACAGTCTGATGGGAGCAGTCAATGCTGGTTCATGGATAGTGAATGCTCCAAGCATATGACTAGAAGAACTAAAAACTTCCTCTCATTGAAAGAAGTTCAAGGTGAAAATGTGTCTTTTGGTGATGGCAAGAAAGGGTACATTATGGGAATTGATAAAATTGGAAAGTCTCTTAAGAAAGCTATTGAAGATGTGTACTATGTTCATGGTTTGAAGTACAGTCTTCTTAGTGTATCTCAAATTTGTGACAAAGGGAATAAGGTGAAGTTCTTATCCGACAAGGGTATTATAACTAACTTGTTAACTAAAGAAGTGATCCTCACAACCAAAAGATGTAGAAATATGTATGTGGTTGATCTCAAACTACCAAGAAAGACAATCTTACTTGCCTCAGAGTTCAGTATGATTCAAGATATTTGTGGCATAGAAGGTTGGGTCATGTCATTCCATCTCTGCTGAACAAACTGGTTTCCAAGGACCTGATTTGAGGACTGCCAAAGAACAACTTCAACAATGTCAAAGTATGTACAACTTATGCAAAAGGGAAGTAGTCAAAGAGCTCCTTCAAATCCAAAAATGAGGTCAGTACCTTTAGGCCTATTGAACTTGTTCATGTCAATTTTTGTGGTCCAGTTAAAGTGCAAAGTCGTGGGGAAAAAAGTACATTTTGGTAGTTGTGGATGACTATTCAAGATACATCTGGGTAAAGTTTTTGAGGTCCAAAGATGAAGCTACTGAGTTATTGATAACTCTTATTAAGAAAGTTCAAAATAAGTTGGGAAGTAGGGTAACAGGGATCAAGTCTGATCATAGAATAGAGTTTGAAAACTCAAAGCTTGATAGTTTTTGTGCTAATAAAAAAATCCACCATAATTTTTCAGCTCCTAGGACTCCTCAGCAAAATAGAGTTGTAGAAAGGAAAAATAGAACTCTGGTGGAAATTGGAAGGACAATGTTGATTGAATCTGGTCTTTCCAAGAATTTTTGGGTTGAAGCTATCAACACTGCCTGTTACGTGACAAACAAATGTCTGATCAGGTCCCTTAAAACTAAGACCCCCTATAAACTCTTGTTTGGAAGGAAACTCAGTATCAATCATATGAGAGTCTTTGGATGTCAATGCTTTGTACTCATTAATGGCAAGAAAGATGTTGGAAAGTTTGACTCAAAAAGTGATGAAGGTGTCTTTGTTGGGTACTCTACTAGTAGAAAATCCTATAGAGTATTCAACAAAATGACCCTCTGTGTTGAAGAAAGTGTGCATGTTATCTTTGACAAATCTGTAAATCCTGAGAACCTTTGTGATAAGGATGCTTTTGATCTGAAAGAATTTCTTCAACTTCAAAGGGAAAACCTGATCAAAAATCCCTCAACTGAGAGTCCTCCCTTTAATGAAGATATGAATGAAGGTGAAGATGCAGATAGGGAGGACATAAAGGGACCTAGTACACTATTGATAAACATGATCAAACAATAGACACTGCTCCACCAGATGAAGAAGGTAGTCCTGATGCAATAGGTAGTCAGAGTCAACCTGTAGGAAAGGTGTTCAGATGGAAGCATCAATCATCTAATCCAATAGACAATCTGGTTTCTCCTTTGGATTCTGGATAATACCAGGTCAAAAACTAGAAATCTCATGTCATTTATTGTATTTCTTTCCGTTATAGAACCACAGAATATTAACAAAAAATCAAGGATGCAGATTGGGTGATTTTCATGCAAGAGGAGTTGCTTCAATTTGAAAGAAGTAAAGTTTGGCATCTGGTCCCCAGGCTCTCTGATAGATCTGTAATAGGGACCAGGTAGGTGTTCAAAAACAAGTTAGATAAAAATGATACCACTACAAAAAACAAGTCTAGACTTGTGGTTCAATGATTCAATCAAGAAGAATGCATTGATTATGATGAAATATTTGCTTCTGTTGCAGGATGGAAGCCATCAAAATTCTTATTGCTTTTGTTACTTTTATGGAGTTCAAATTATTTCAAATAGATGTGATGAATGTCTTTCTCAATTGCTACCTAAAGGAGGAGGTTTTTGTGAAGCAACCACCAGGCTTTGAGAATATTGCATTTCCAGACCATGTGATGAAATTAGACAAGGCTCTTTATGGCTTGAAACAATCTTAAGGGCCTGGTATGAGAGACTATCTATTTTTTTTGCTTAGTCATGGATTCAAGAGGGGGAAAATAGATAATACTCTATTTTTGAAATGTAGAAGGAAAAATCTACCAATTATACAAGTATATGTTGATTACATTATTTTTGGGGCCACTACCAACTCTCTCTGTTAGTAATTTGGGGACCTGATGCACAGTGAGTTTAAGATGAGCATGATGGGTGAGCTCAACTTCTTTCTTGGATTACAGATCAAACAGACTCCAAATGGTACTTTCATTAGTCAAGAAAAGTACATTTAGGATTTACTAAAAAAATATCAGATGATGGATGCTAAACTCATTGATACTCCTATGGGGACCAGTTCGAAAATAGATGCTGATAAACCTGGTCTTAAGGTTAATCAGACCATGTATAGGGGGATTATTAGGTTACTGCTATATTTAACTGCCAATAAACCATACATAGTCTTTAGTGTTGGTATGTGTTATAGATTTCAAGCTTGCCCAAAAGAGTCTCATTTGAAGGCCATAAAGAGAATTTTGAGATATTTCAAGGTACTGAAAGCCTAACCTTATTCTACCTCACTAGAGACTCTTTTGAATTGATAGGATATGCAGATACAGACTTTGTAGGGTACCTGGTTGATCGCAAGAGTACCTATGGAATGACTTATTTCCTTGGATCCTCTCTAATTTCCTGGGGTACAAAGAAGAAATTTTTTTTTGTCCTATCCACTGCTGAGGCTGAATATGTAGTTGCTGCAACTTGTTGCTCCTGATTTCTCTGGATCAAATAGAAGCTCAAGGACTTTGGAGTTGTGACAGATACAATACCCTTGATGTGTTATAACACCAGTGCAGTAAACATGGCAAAAAATCTTGTCCAATATAAGCGAACAAAGCACATTGATGTGAGACATTACTTTCTCAGGACCAGGTTGAAAAAGAAAATATTTTCATGAAATTTTGCAGCATTGAGGATCAAATTACAAACATTTTCACAAAACCACTTGAGAGGGTTTAGTTTGAGTGCAACAAAATGAGACTAGGAACTTCTATATAGGTATATAAGTATTTGTTCATAATATGTCGAATTGTTATGTGTACATTGCAGGTTTGCATAATCAACAATCTCATAGGATGTGAAGATGTGACTTTGACAGAGTTCATGCAAGTGTTTGATCATCAGGAACCTGGTTCCCAATAAGGTTAGTATTCCTTGCATAACATTGTAGCATTTATGGAACTGTCCAGAACCTATCACACCACTTCAACTTTTTTGAATCGATGTCCTTTCAACCCAGTCCTCGAAGCAATGCGACCAATCATGGACCAGTCCCTCCTATAAAGTATCTTGAATCCCTCACCTCATCTCTCATAAGTGCTGGTAAAAATCTGATCCTTCTTCCTAACTTTTGCCTAACTTTTCTCTTGTCTTCTCACATAACCATGTCTCAATTGTCTCCAATCTCTGAAAAACAAATGTCATCAAGTATTAAGACACCCCTGTCACATAAAATTGACACTCCTCTATCCACACCCATTCATACTCCTCTTAAACCTGATGAGTTTTACTCTCTGTTCCATGCTATTTCCCCTTCCTCTCCCTCATCTATTTCCCCTGCCAAAATCAAACCGTATCTTCCTATTTTTGGTCAGGATTGTCACCCTGACTCTCCTGTTGGAGCACCTAGTTTTACTACTGAAGAGTTGTCGTCCAGTGTTGCTACTGTCTCTGCTGAAGAACAAGGTACTTTATCTCAGCCAGGTCCCACCTCTTTGTCTATGTATAAAAAGCATTTTTATAGGGACTTGCCTATTGACAAGGGGACAGAGTCTAATATCTTAGCCGAGGGACCAAAATATATGGTCATAGGACTGATAGAACTCAAGGAGAATGATCCTTTCACCAAGGAGGAGGCCGGATCACCTGATCTTCAGTTGGTGCTGGCTACTCCCATGTTTGATCAAACTCCTATGAGTGAAGTTAGGCCACTCAATATCGCCAATACTATTTAAGATGAAGAGGATGACATCCCACTGTTCTGGAAACTCAGGAAGATTTCTCCCGTTGTTTCCTTAAATCCAACTTCAGTGAGGGACTAGGTTTCCATTGATAAAGGTAAGGAGAAAGTCAGTGAGGATACTCAAGGGGTCATCAGGACATATCCCACCAGGGGTACTCATAGGAAGTTGATGAGTGATGCAATGGAAGAAATTAAATCTAAGACTTCCCAGAAGAGAAAACTGAGGAGTACAACTATGGTGGAGGATGAGGAAGTACCAAGTGACAAGTTGGTTGATGTAGATGCTGAGGAGGAATACAACGTGACCGAATCTGACGAGGACCTGGTGATAATTCATGAAATGACAAGTTGGTTGACGTAGATGCTGAGGAGGAGGACATCGTGACTGAATCTGACAAGGACCTAGTGATGATTCATGAAAATATGACTTTTATGATGCTTAATACATAGGATTATTGTGAGTTCTTAAGCGCATTTGTTAGTTTAATATGTGTTTTATGTTTGTTTTGTAGGAAAATGGGAATTTCATGAATTTTTGGGCATTGGACTAATTTATGAGGAAATGGAGTGTATCTGGCTGTGAGCATGATGATACAAAGCATGAGAGTCATGAGGCACTACTAGGAGGTTGGGGAATCACAACAAAGCAGCAGCAAAAGCTACAATGTACATAACATAAGTTATCTCGGACAAAATGATCAAGTCATTTTGTTGCGATTTTTGTGTTGTGCTGGGAAGTTTGCTACTGCCCATGTACATTGAAGCTGATCATATGCTGATGAATATGAATATAATCAGTGGCTAAATGTCCAGGAACAACTGAGGCAAAACGTGTGAGACCCCGTGTTTCTCGTCTTTCATAATATGCATATTGTGGCATGTTTATAAGGCATATATGAATCTGGATAGAACTTAAGGGTAATAAGTCTTCAAGTAGGTGGTAATATCAAGTTATTAAAGTTTTAAGTCAAAGGAATTCCCTAAATGCATATTCGGGATTAGAGAGATGGCCCAAGTGGCACTTCGCCCT